>WSYH01005002.1:0-47950 GCA_036426205.1 Ascaphus truei
GATCGCAGCAAGGGGAGGTCAGTCCTTACCAAAAAACTATGTCAACAACAACTTATTCATCATAAACATCAGAGCAACATACAGTTGTAAAGGGAACACGATTTCTAAAACAAAAGAGAAAGAAAAAAGTATTAATACATCATCATATAATCATCATCTGCAAACCCAGTTAAAAACAACCATGAATAAGGTGCATAAAGCACCAGCCAGAATTAGATGGATTTTCATGATATGTGAATGAGCCATAAGAAATTTAAATAGAAGAAGCACAGAACTCACATCGTACCTGACAAAGGGGCATACAATAAATGAAACCTACATAATTGACCATCCTGTTATTAGCTAAAAAATAAAAATATTACATATTCGCTAATGATAAGAAAACACAAATAGTATAGCTAAATAATAATGATATAATCTCCTAATTGTCCCTTACACATGGAGATAAAAGGCATCTATTTAAAACCCCCCCAAAAATATTATAAAAAAAATATCAGGTGATCTAAATAGTGTTAAAACATGACCGAGGGAATAAATATGAATCATCAATAGGGGACCAGATATCAAATCTTATTTAAACCTCCATGGATTGCATGTATTTAATTATGTACCAGAGGTTTGTGTATTGACAATCTCTTGACACCTATTCCCTCCTTTCTATTTCTGTATATGTTTAATACCTTTAAAACAGCACATGGAGGGGGTCTTGTATGGTGTAATGCGTATGTTTAGACAAACTATGTTGCTGTTCACCCAATTTTAATATTTCGCAGATGTTTGAATCCATTACTTTTAGTGGACGCTTCGTGCGGTCCCACACATATTGCAAGGCACACGGGACTTCGATTATGTAGACCATAGCTCGTGAATACTGAAAAGAAAATGTAATATCATGTGTCTCTCCAGTAGTAGAGTTACATTTAAATGATTTCTTGAAGAATGACTCAGTTTGCATACCGAACACTTTCCCACTACAATCCCTACAGGTTTGGTATGTAGCCCTCGTGTCCTCCAGTTAGATTTTCCTTAATTTAATTATCACTTGGTGAAAATTCTGTAATTTTTTGCTCTATCCTGTATATAAATGTTGGGGGAATCTTGAATTGGGCACCCTAGTATTGGGTCATTGGAAGAGAAGGGCCCAATGTTTTTTCACAAGATTTTCTATTTGCACTAGTCACGTGAAATTAAAATGGTGATAAATGCCACGTTACACACTCTCATGTTTCTGTACTATAAATGTCTTTTCTTTACTTGTGGTTTGTACTTATAGCGATAGTACTCTATCCAACTCCTTATTTTATCCAGGTCATCTCACTTAATTCAGAGGGTAACCCTTTCTAAGAATCTCAAGAGTCAGTGGTTCGGAGCTCATGTGTCCTCAAAATACCATATCCAGACTGCAATTTTTTCCTTAACCTGTAAAACTGGCAACTAGGTATGTTATTCCTATCCACATTTTCGGTGGTTACTCGTGGCCAGAGTAACAGGTTATTAAATCCACATCTTTAAAATGGTTTTTGTTATAAGCTTCTTCATTGGAGTCTCAAAGTTTAGGAAGCTTATTTCCCTTGCATATCCTCACTTGTAAATGTAAGTTTTTATTTATTATTATTATATATGTGTAAGGAAATGGCCCACAGAAACGATGCGTACCCATCCCATACACAGAGGATGTCGTCTATAAAGCGACCTATTATAAGATTGTTTTTATAGGAGATTTTTTATAAAAAAATGAATTCATATTCCCATCCTCCCATGTACAGGGTTTGCGAACACTGGGGGCAAATCTTGTGCCATGCTCAGCAGTTCACGCAAACCTGAGAAAAACAATCGTCCAAAACATAAAAATAATTATGTCGGTAGATATATTAATGGAATCCAGTATAAATTTTTTTATTTAGGGATTTAAATCCAATCGTGATCGCGTCGTGATAGGAAAAAATCATAGCTGCTACTACTCCATAGTGAAGGGTATATTCGTATAGAGGCCTGTACATGAAGGGGAACCACTATACGAATCCTTCCACTCAATCCTTCTAGAGATTAACAACTGAGTGGAGTCCTAAGGTGGGAAGGGGAGTTTAGCCACCATCGTGTTGGAGAGAAAAAAATAAACATATTGGGAGAGGTTGGAGGAAGGCTTCTGGATTCCCGAAATGATGTGGCTATACCGGGTGGGTGGTAACGTTTTTATGTATCATTGGGAAGATAGTAATAAAATGGGGATCTTTGGGCAGTCTGAGAAGAGGAAATCATCACTATATTTTTGATAATAACAAGCGTCTGAGGGCTTCAAAAAGAGAGCTTATTGAGTTCACTCAAGAACTCCTTAAGTGGGATCTTTTTTGAGTATAACATATGATTGAGGGTGTCGTTCAAGAAGTCTAAGTGCCCTTCTACTTCATAGGCCTTCCAGATCCTGTTGTTGTAACACGACATCTCCCCCTTGTCGGCCGTCTGATAATCAAATTGTTTGTTTTCTTTCAGAATTTAATGCTAATGTTTCATCTTCTATGCAGGTGTGGTTTATTCACCAGTTTTACTACAGTTAGTTAGAGAAGTAAATAATTATGACCAGATTGAAGAAAAAGGTCTCTATGTGATGACTTTTGAATGCGCGGGGTATTGGAGGTAGATCTAGATTTTCCTTTAAACTGGGGTATGTCTGGACGCTCTCATATTGGCAAATCTCGTTTGAATACGTGTGGGTGAGGGAGAGTTTTAGTATTTCAACATCAGCCCACCCCAACCTCTAAATCAAATTGATTATATAAAAGTCTTTTCAAAGTGAGATTGCGCATAAATTTGTGGAGATCGTGTATAGTTGAAAAGAATTGGGCCACAAGGTGCGGGAAAAGTAAGGCCTTATTGTAAACATTTTTTTCTGGTAATTTGTTAAAATGACCGTTAGATTAAATGTAAAAAATCCCATATGGGGGGTGATGATATCAGTCCCTCTCGCAATCTTCTTTTCTTTAGATCTGGCCCCCCTCTCTTGTTCCTTTCTGATTAAAGAGCCCTCTTTTCTTTTTTTCCAGTCAAGGATTTTTGGGGAAGGCCCAAAACTCTTTCCTTCCTTGAGGGATTAACGTGGCGATGTTTGACAAAGTTCTAAAAAACAAGATGAGATGATGATTTTGCGCAGGTGACCTATACCTGGGGACTAGGTTTTACTTTTACTTATGATTCTATGTTGCGTCATGGCGCTCATATTTCTCGGCCAATCATGAAATTAGGGATGTAATTCCTTCCTAATATGTAATTCGGATTCCTAAAGTACACAACTTTGGCAGGATGGCGGTGGTTGGTTAGATATTGTTTGGAAACTCTTCTATTCTTCATATTTAGTTGGTTTTCCCAACCATTTAATTTTGATGTGTAAACGGTTTTTTAATTTAAAATATCTTGCCTGATCATTAGTTATATTTGTGATTGAGGAGGATTCCCTCCCCCATCCTCCCTGAGGATTTCCTTTTTTTGATACTCCCCTCTGCGAGGTTCCCTAGCCCATTCCTATGCCGCTGTGGTTATCGTAATCAGATTATTCTGATAAAACTTTCAGTGCTTATTCTTTAAAATTTCATCCTACGCATGTTCAAGGTTCATCGGGGAGTCATGCCATCCCTCGAAACAATTTCAAATTCAATAACTAAGAGGTTCAAGTGCTTTGACCACACCTGTGCACCTCTTTATACAATTATTTTTAGGTTTTTGTACCTCTCATATAATAATTAATTCATGAGGGGCCATGAACCATCGTCAAGGATTCTGTTCCATTCTTATGAAATGATTTGATCCTCCTTACGAAAGTGGGTATTTGCGAACCGCAAAACCCCAAGGGACTCTATCGCCAGTCTACATATTTTGTTATAGTCCTTTTTTCAAGATATATTTTTGCTTCGGTAAGGTAGAGCTTGTTATAAACGATTAAAATGTTTTTCAATGGACCCTTAGCATTTCTTTCAGGGGCCCTACAACAGGCTCTCTGAGAAAGCGAGTCAAAGTTTTCATACGTTTTTGTCTACCCAGTTCACCAAAACTCCAAACCATGATCTGGCTTATGGGTAGGTATTGGGTGTGAAAGAAGTAATGTGCCAGCACAAACAAGAGCTGTAAACATGACAAAGTGAAGGAAACAAAGTGCGGCAACTATTACAAAATCCACCTTAAGTGATAAGTGATAATTCATGTGGATATAAAAAAGTATAATACGTGACCTAGTGTGTTAAAGCAAAAGATGGGCGTCGCCAGCTGTGGTACCGGGGATGGCCAGTAGCACCCCTAGAGCGTCAGACAAACACAAAAAAGACACAGCGCACAACGCTCATAGTGCATTAAAAAGATAATATACGCAATAAATTTAATAAGGTAATGGTAAGTTTGTGCAGACATTCAATAAAATTGAAAATAGGCATGTTAGGGGTGGTCCATTTTATGAGGACATTGAGTGAGTAATTAATAACTCATGCTGAAAACCCCTTGTTTTACATGATGGGTATGTGTTATACCCAGCACTATCTCTTAATACTCCATGAGGGAATTTACGAGGGTTGAAAGTACTAACCGTATGATCCGGTTATCATAAGGATTAAGAGGGGGGCGGGGGTGTCCTATACCCTGATGACAGCCTATTGTCATATGGCGAAAACACGTAGAATGGAACCCACCCGGAAGTGAAGGATTGTCCTGTAGACCGTCCATCAAGAGCAGCACCGGAAGTGAGCGCGACGGAGCTCAGTGCGCGAACCGGAAGTGATGTATCGCATCGGGGGAAAGCACTGAGGGCTGATCCGACAGCATTACCGGCGAATAGCGAAAAAAAAGAAAAGCACGTCGGTGCGGTGAGCGGTGAGAGGTGGCCATTAACCTATCATCCTGAGTCATTGTCATTGTAGTGCCAAATGCTTATGTTGATTTTTACATGTAAGTGCGCATTGTTACGCTATATTATAAGTTATCCTTTTATATTGATCGGCACCATGGGATTTTTTCTATTTTCTGTTCCCCATCTAACTGATTTATGAATGTGGAGGTATCCTCTCTACACCTAGAAGGACATACAGTTCACAGATCCTGTATTTGCCCATTACCTAGTTGCCTATACTGTGAGTAGTGCACACGAGAGCACCAAGTTTCTCCACACATTGTCGCACAACTGTATTATACAGTTGAGCAACTTAGTTTGTGTCTTTTCATGTTGTTTTTCCTTCATGCTCCCCCTTGGGTTGTAGAGAACATATACAGATCATCTGGGACCAGTGAAGAAAGTCCCTTCCAGAGGGTTTGAGAGGGTTACAAATCCTTATAATACACTTTGTTTTATATTGCCACTTATTACGAGTCAACGATATTGTTCACGCATATATATAAGTATAAATATGATTTCACTTAAAGATTGTGGATCTAAGTATTGTTTCAGCGCCGCTGTTTACTACACCATCACTTTGTCACAATTACTTCGAAAGGAAAAACTTTTTTATAATCAAATAAAAGTTTATAGTGTTCTTGTAATTATGACCTAGGCACTCACGTAGGAATGTTATCTTTAGGTACTCAGTTAACAAATGTCTCAGTTTACAGGATTTTCAATAGCCAATAAGAGAGGAATCCATTAATATGGCCCGCAATATATGTTTGTCTCTATAAGCAGTCTTCTGCCAGTAAGTAAAGAGTCACACGAAACGGAAAGTCACGAATTAGATGCTACACAGCGGAAGCAGGACCGATGCAATTAAAAATCTGTACGAAATAATTGAATGAGCATGGGGGTGCGGTTCAGGCTGCAAAATGAGTATGAGTAAATCTAGTGGACAGTGTACCCCTCCACAGCCTGTAAAGGAATAAGCACAGCACAAGCAATAATCAATGAATAGAGGGTTGTTAGAAAAAAACTGGGTGGTGGGGGGAAGGAGAGGGAAGACTGATACAGCCCCTCAGCAACACGATCACTGGTAAACCCTGCACACCAGAGAGAGCAGAAAAGTCTGCTACAGACATGTGGCGTGTTGTTGAACCAGTGTGTGTTGTTTGTAAGAAATGCCGACTGTTGAGTACATTACTACTGCTAGTTCACATGCAATCTTGGCGGGTCATGGGCGAGCGTGTCTCCAGAGACAGGCCATGCCTAAATCACCCACCCTGTGGGACTACTTACCCCCTTCCTCCACCCTCTGCACCAAAGAAACAGGCTTTCTGAGGTTTAACCTCTTCATGCATTAGAGCCTAGCCCTAAGGTAATGAAAACTTTTTTTAAAGTAAAAAGTACTACTAGTGTGATGAGCAGGGGTCTCCGGAGGCGCAGAACTGCGTAGATTGAGCGTCCGGGACCTTGCTTCCCGAGAACAGGCCCCGTTATGGGTGTGCCGATAATCTCCTATGCAGTTAAATGTCTCCGCGTCACGTTATCGTGGGAATAAAATGCAAGCATAGGGATTCCGGCACCCATATACGGAGCCTGTTATCACGAACGCAAAGGGGTCCCAGGCCTCAAAGCAATGCGGTTTTCTGCTCGTGGAGCACCCTTGCTCACACTAGTGCGTACAGTTTATATTAACAACTTGGATCGTTGCTGAGGAGTTACGAGGGAGAGGCGGCTCTGCTCATGCTGCAGCACTATGTGCATCTTATAGGACGCCGTGTAAGGCCTTTTCAGAGCGGCGATCATATCCACGCCCGGTACTCGCCGTTTTGGGGATTTGCTACCACAGGTAATCGAGCTCTGATACCGATATACAATGCGCCAAAACTGGCGAAATTAAATGGCCCAGCGGATTTTGTTATGGAAAAACGCTTACTAACATTAGGCCCCATTAGGTTAATAGGTAGAGCAAACTCTACGTCTGAATGATAGGATTGCAGTAACATTCAAATCTAAATAATATTTTTAAAATGATTTGACTTTCTTATGAGTTTCAGAAGAAACTGGGTTCATTCACCTTCATTGAACACATTAATATATCACATTTTCATTCAAATTCTATCTTAGATTGGAGTGATACATTGAAAATACAATAATTACTTCAATTATTTTCCATGGTGAAAATGCGGCTTGCACTATGTACAGTTCGTGAAGCAGTCCTACATTCGACAAAGTGGATGTAACCTTGCTAGTTAGTCTGTTGATATGGTACAAGAATCGGGCATTGATTACGTAATCTTATTTATAATATGCAACCTGGATCTATGCCATTCAAAGGGCCCCAACTCCTCATACAAATATATGATGTATGTATGTCTTATGTTGTGTATTAGCGCCATAAAATGTACATCAGCGCTTCATCAGTAGTAAAATGTCATATAAATAACAAATTATAAAATAACAGGATCATGGGAATAAGGCTCAGACATACTGTAAAAGAACATTAAGAAGGAAACGGAGGAGTCCATGTCCTAGGAGCTACAATCTCTAACACTCAAAGATAACACTGAAAAGCCATGCTTTTTGACATTATATATATGATTTGTGAGGGTGTGTTTTGGGGTTTGGGTGATGAGTTGATGGTTATGCAGCTGTTGTTGTTGGATGGTGTGGCCCCTTCATCCCAGGTTTAAAGCTCGTCCCGCCTCCACTTTCCAATTAGCAGTTTTTATCATGATCCTGTGAATCACAGACCCCAGAGGTCTTTCTCCTCGAAAGCAAAAGAAAAGAGTGGTACATATGAATTGTGCAGGAGTGATAGGACCTGCCATACGGTCATTCGCTACGTGGGCTGCTGGTTATAACACTTAGCCAAAGGAGTAACTAAATACCACTACTTCATAAGAGCAGATAAGCACTGGAGTATTGTACTATATGTGTGTCATTTTTATGTTAGCGTGGCCTTTCTGTTTTTGTTTAGATAACATATGTGTTCTTTTCAAATAGTGAAATAACAAACAGGAAAACTGCAAAGTAGGTGTGTTATTTACAATATGTTGAGAACTCTGAAAAAAAGCGAGAATTATTTAAAAAAAACACTTTACTATTCTTTTTTCATTTTTCCTTATTCCTCGGGTAGGGGTTCACCCTGAATAATTTCATAATATCAAGTAAACATGCCATGTAGATGTAGAGAAATAGATGTGCATCTTCGAGTTGGAGGCCCTTAAGACATAGGAGTTACTTAAAAAAGTTTATTTCAAAAACAAATTTCTATGGAAATGATTGATTATCTGGTAAACTAGGTTTTTTAATTGCCCTCTTGGGTTTCTGACATTCCTGATCGCCCATTTCCCAAGGTGAAAGGCACCAATGGCCATAATATGGATGAACATATCATTTATTTTCTCACTACCTCTGTAGCTTGAACTACTCATTACTCCATTGCACTACACATGGGGCTATCAACAAAGAGGATAAAAATGCCTAGTTTACTTATTGCCTCTTTTCAAATCCTTTGTGATTTAGATGGTGGATATTAAAGTGGCTCACTTTGAAATTAAAATGGAAATAAAAATCTGGTTGTACACAACTCCTAAAATAGCTTTTGTAACCCGTTTAGGATGAAGGAAAGTAGAGTGTTCTTAACATTTACTTGTGTTATTTTAGGATCCACATATACAAATGTGTTATCAATGTGCTTCATACCATGTGATATCCTTTAAATCATAGGCTGAGGAGGGGGCACCATTGGAATGCAGGATCTCAGATTAGTCAAAATTCCAGGCAATTAGTATTAAGTAAGGCCTATAATTATTGGAAGCATCACCAACTTGTGTTGGAATGGGTGGGGGGTGGGGGCCATTGCCTATTGCAGGTCAACCTGGATTAAGGGAGAAGAGTGTCAGATGCTGAGACTGGTTAAGTGGGAATGGTGCAGGGCAGGGGAAATGTGCTCAGCTGTGAAGGAGATGGCAATCCAAAAAGCTGATCGTCTGCAGGCTTTAATTTAGGCCCAGCCAGCTAAAGTTGACGTAGGCTGGAAGGTGGATGGCCACTGTCCAAAGCAGTGGGAGAGGGGGGCAGCCTCCAGACGAACGAGAGTACGAGAAGTAGCTGGCTCAGTCTGGCCAGGGTACATGGGAAGAGGGTGGGGAAGGGTGTGTAGGAGCAGTTACTGTTAGGCCATTAAAGGTAATAATTCCTCAACCCGTTTTTACTTGCCAACAACAGGACGCAGAATCTTACCGATGCTAAGGCAATTTGAACAAAATTGAAACAACAAATTGCATCCATTTGTAATCCACCTTTTTGCTCTGGATTTTGCTTGTGTTTTGGCGAGTGTCAATGGAGAATATGAATACATGATGCCCGATTATAATCAGGTAGGGGTAAATTAATACTGCAGAACACAAGTACTTTACTAGTGGAAATGCAACTTAGTGAGTTGAACCTGAGCAAAAAGATTGCATTCAATAAATATAACTTTTTATTTGATAATTCAATAATAGCAATAAATCTCTGTTAGAAATCACAGATATTAGCATTAAAAAAATATTTTTTTATAAAGGGGGCTCTGGCTGTGAGTTGGGAGTGATGTTAATCTAATTTAGGAACTGTTTATTAATATTGTCACTATTAGACACTAGTGTATACAGATGGAACCCAAAGAAGGGCTCAAAGAACCCCACTGATTGCACCATTGCTATAGTCACAGAACTATGGTCCTGAATAGGCCTGTGGTCCAACCACACCACAACGAAATAGGGTTTAAACCTTAACCAAAAAACAAAAAGTTTTAGTCATCAAATCACATGCAAGGTTAAAAATAATTAATAGAGAATCATCACAGAGGACGGTAGAGGAAGAGAAGCGGGTAGGGAATGGAGCCCTAATTAACCTATCATTGATGGGCTGTCGTGGTGGCCAAAGTATTCCGTCCTACCTCGGTCCATGGGTCATATAATATCCACTATAGTAATACAGTGAGTGAGTACTGTAGTGTTCTCAATGCAGATAATGTATTGTTTTATGGCCGATATAGCCTTAGATTGGTTGTAGATATATTGGTGTAGAATAACGACTCAAATGTCTGTGATTAATATCAGAACAAACAATGTGCAGTCACGGCTTTTACCACAGAAAATGCTAAGATTATCATAATAGATAATTGTTATCCTAATGTAGCCATACATTGATATATGCAAGGACCAGCGAGCTTGTTAGGACATGCTATTGAGCTGCTCCCACAGAGAGTGACTACACACTGTAATAATTGATCCTATAAACTCAGTGGTTCCCAAACTGTGATGCCGCGGTGACTCTGGTGTGCCGTGGCTTGGCTTGAGGTGAGCGGGCGCCGCCGATCAGGGCCGAGCCAGCAAGCGGGGAACAAGGGCAGCTTAATTCAAAAAAAAAAAACGCTGCCACCCGGGACGGCGTATCCATCGTTGGCCAGCGCCGGAAATAGTTGGGGGTTAGCTTCCGTGCGACGGAGGGGCCCGGCTGCGCGTGGAGGAGCAGACCGGGGAGAGAGGTATTTGAGAGCAACACTCTCCACCCCCCTCCCCGGGCCAAAAACATGCCACCCCAGGCAGCATCGGTGCCCCATACCCCCTACCCCCCCGCCATACCAACAGGCCGTCACGCGCACCCCCACCCTCCCTAAATCGGGCTAGACACACCGAACCCGCAGCATCGCCCCCCACTTTCCACCACAGCAGCAACCGGCAACTCCCCTCCACGTGGAACAGCCGCCCTGCGTAGGACCCCCACCCCCCCCATGCAGGACCGGCGTTCAGCCCCCCCACGCAGCCGCGTCCCATGCAGCAACTGGGTCGTGCCCCACCCCCCCCACCCCCCAGATCGTGCCCCCCGCCATCACGGCACCCGCCACCACACACCTCCCCCCATGAAGCCACTGGGCCTATGACCCATTCACTCCCAGGAGATCTCCCCAATTAAATATATATATGTATGGGGGTTTGGCTGGGGTGGGTGTGAGGTATGGGTCTGTGTGGGGTATTATTGAGGTATGGTAATTTATTGGTTTGGGTGGTGGGGTGTTAATTTATTGTATTGGGGGGGGGCTGGTGTGGGTTAATGTGTATAAGGGATGGGGTGTGTTGGGTTAATTTTTTATATGTATGGGGGTGTTGGGGTTTAATTTTATATGTTCTGGGTGTGGGGGGTTTATAAATTGTTATGTATTGGGGGTGCACTACCATAACTTCCCCAGCCCCTGAGGGTATTTCTCTATGTGGATGGGTATTGGGGGACGCAGGGGGTGAGCACGGGCAGGGGGGAGGTTGAGTTACGTACTTGAGGGGTGGGCGGATATGGTTAGATTAGGCTAGGATGGGGGGGGGATCGGGGGCCTCGAATTCTTGTAGTCGATTGGTATTGTGGGGGTTGGAGTGGCGAGTACGGAGGGATGGGGGTGGGGCCGCGGGAAGGGGGTAAGAGTCCACGGGCCCGCGAGGAAGGTGGGGGGCGGAAGGGGCGGAAGGTGGGGGGGGGGGGAGGAAAGGAGGTGGGGGAGGGGGGGGAAGGTCCAGCGGGGGTGGCTACGGGGGGGGGTGCGAGGGAGGAGAAGGGGCGGAAGGGTGGAGAAGGGTGAAGGGGGAGTAAGGGGGAGGAGGGGGCGCAAGGGGGCTAAAGGGGGGTGGCCGGAGGTGAGGGGCGGAGGGGGATGTGAGGGGAGGTGGAGGGAGGCGGGCGCGGGCCCAGGGGGGGCGAGAGGTTTGGTAGAGAGGGTGCGGTAGGGGGTGACTCGGCAGGGGGAGGAGGGGTGGGAGGGGCGGTGGGTGGGAGCGGGAGAGTGGAGTGGAGGGGTGGAGGGAGTGGGGGTGAGGACGGGCGGGGGGAGAGGGGCTGTGGCAGGGAGGTGGGGATGGGGAGGGAGGGAGGGGGAGTGGGGGGGGAGGGGGTTGGAGGTGGAAGGAGGAAGGAGGGGAGTGAGGGTGGGGTGGTTGAGGGCGGGTGGTGGGGGTGGTGGAGCGGGGGGCATATGTGGATTGTCCTAAATAATGTATCCGCGGGCCGTTCAGGAAACAGATTGGACTACCCCCGTGCCGGGCCGTCGATTCCTGGACTGGCTGTGCACCCACCCCACGCTTGGTCCCCCGATGGCCAGCCAACGGAAGAGGACAGTGCAACATGCGACAGGAACACACAGTGGTTTGGATGCGCTGGCCGAGGCGGCGTGCTGCGGGGCTGAAATGGTTGAGGTAGGGGGGATAATAATATGATTGAGGAATTGGACCACTCCACGACGGTTGCTCCACGACTTGGGGTAAGGGGGTTCGGTTTTGTGGTTTTTGAGGGGAGACGCGCCGAGCGCAGGGGGGTGTGATGCAGTGTGTTTTGAATCTCCGAACTTAATGGGCGCGGAGGCAGAGGCTGATGCATCAGTCGTGTCGGTTAGCCAGTTTGGAGAGGGCCGAGCGGGTTTGTGTGTGTGGTAAAGTGGGTCAAAGACAGTTAGACACAGCGCGCCAATGGAGCCGTGGGGGGGGGGAGGGGCTGACGAGCAATTTGATTGCCAGAGGTGAGATGTGACAGGACCAACGGCCCAATCAGATGCCATGAGCACAGCCACACATACAACGTTTTCAAAAATATATATATAAATATATGGGTAGTTGGTTTTTTGTATGCATTGGCGGGGGGTTGTATTATATATTTGGGGTGGGGGATTTTTTGAATGTATTAGGGGGTGAGAGTTTTTTTGGTATATATCTTGTGAGGGAATGTGTGAGGGCGAGGACGAAGAGTGAGCGTGGGGTAATTGATGAGGGAGAGGAGAGAGGGGGTTAGTGAGAAGCAGGGGAGGAGAAACATACATGCAAGGAGGGGAGGGTGGAGGGGTGATGAAGTGGAAAGGAGGAGAAATACATGGGAAAGGGGGGGGAAGAGATGGGGGATTCGGAGGTGTGTGAAATGGGGGGGGGGGCGGGCGGGCAATACCGCTGACAAGGGGGGGAGGGTTGCAGCCTGCCTTAAAAGGTTGTCCTGGGCACCACGATCTTATGTGGCGGCCCTGTTAGATGGTACTGGAATCCCGGCCCTGTGAGTTAGGGTTCTGGCCGTGCCCCTTGATAAATCCGCACCCCGTCACCACGGGTGACAGCGGATTTAGCGCGCGTGCGATAGTGCCGCCAGGCAGCGCGTGCGTCTTACCAAAAGAAAAAAAAACCTCCCCCTATCCTGAGTGGCTGGCCATCGCCGCGTTTTGGCACGCTGCCAGATTTTTTTTGGCCCGCAGCAAGCTCTATACGAGTTTGCCAAAAGTGAGGCACGCCCCTTCATGCATGGAGAATTGTGGGTGCGATGCTCATGAACTTTCTTGCTTCCCCCTGCCCACCTGCCCTCCGATTCACCCTGCTACGATTCCACCCCTGACTCCGATCCCCCCCCGCACTCCGATCCCCCGGCACTCCGATTTCCCCACGCTCCGATTTCCACGATCCGAATTTCCCCCCGCTCACTCCGCGATTTCCTCCCCACCCCCGCCATGCCGATTCCCCCCACGCTGCCGATTTCGCCCCCCCCGACTCCGATTTCCCCACCCCGCCTCCCGATTTCCCCCCCCCCCCCCGCTCCGATTCCCCCCCCCCCGCTCCGAGTGGGTGTCTGAGAGAGTGAGAATGGGTGTCTGAGAGTGTGGGTGTCTGAGAGTGAGAGGGAGTGTGTGTCTGAGAGAGTGTTTGTCTGAGAAAGTGTGTGTGTCTGAGAGAGACACCAACTGCGCACTGCAACTGTTAGGTATGTATATACAACTTTGTTTTCACTTTGGGCACTGTGGAAAAATCCTGATCGCCTTAGGGAGCCTTGAACTGAAAAAGTTTGGGAACCACTGCTATAACTGGAACCACAGTGCAACCTATGTAGGGGTATAAAACCTTTGCACTACAAAGAAAGGGTTACCATGTATCTAGAAGCACATATCTTGGTTTGCGACCTTGTCTGTGTAGAGTACATACAAATACACTGTTACTATCATGTAACCACACCATAAAAGTGTAAGAAACAGCTTGTTATATTGCTTGTCCACTCAGAACTCAACTGATTAATTATTTTTTAACCTATAAGCATGTGATTTTGATGAAATAAAACTTTTTTGTTTTTTGGTTAAGGTTTAGACCCTATTTCGTTGTGGTGGTTGGACCATAGGAGCTATTCAGACCATAGTTCTGTGACAATAGCAATGAGTGCAATCAGTGGGGTTCTTTGAGCCCTTCTTTGGGTTCCATCTGTATACTATAATAATCACCTCTTTTGCACCTGCTTACTTAATTTACATAGGACGAAATTACTACGGAGAGCAGTCTTATTCATCCATTTTTTGCACTATTAGCATTAGTAAGTAATGATTTAACTGACAGATGCCTGCCAGATAACTTGTAGGATGTTTTCCAATTTATTGTTTCAATCTGCTCAATCATTTATAATGCCCAATTGCTACTTGTCTCTTTCAGAGTTGATTGTTACTCTATCAACTCAATTAACATACATTGTAATTATTTTGCAATAAATCTGCCTTCTAGATCCCTTGTATTGGGATACAATGATTTCACCATCTAAATTCATAGCTGAGAGCATGATTAGGGTTATGTGGATAAGCATGAGTACAGTATGTAGCTGGCACCATTCAATACCACTGTGGGTTGCTGTTGTAACTGAATATCCCTCTATTAAGTAGAAATGTGATCTCCTCTGAACAGACTCCTATAACATGTTGCTGCTCTACATTTGGTTGCAAAGAGAGCTCGCTGAGCTGTGCTTGGTTGTCAAGCCAATCTCATTCTGACTAGGTTGCAATAATCTGATGCTCCACGTCACTCGTTCCCCACAGGGCACACACACTCCTCCAACCATCCATCTGCCTGCGCGACGTACGTTTCACTCCCGCATGGAGCTTTGTCAAGGGCAATCAATGAGTATCTCCTCTCCCCCAGGCTTACTGGTTCCTTACTAACCTTACTGGTTCCTATGGTAACCAGTTAAACATCTCCATATTAACTTCTGTTGTTTTGTCTTTTGAGTGTTGTTTGCCTTGTCTGGTTTGTCTGCACATTGTATGGTTATTAGTAGTAGGAGTTGTGTTTCCCCTTCACTTTTTTCTTTTTGTGACTTTATTTTCTTCTGTGGTTATTAGCATTTATCTTGTACAGTTGCTTTTTCTGTAGCGAGTGTTCTTTTCCTCTGTGGATATTCTTCTTCTGGTAACCAATAAAGAAAAAGAAAACCGGCGCCTTACAAGTTCAGTAGTATATAGAAAGTCCAAAACTATATCATTAAAGTCCCAACAAAGTCCTCTGTTGCAAAGACGATGGAAGAATTGCTGTGCAGCTCCCACCATGCATGAAGGGTTATGTGGACAAAAAACAAACAAAATTATGGTGCAGTATGTCAAACTAATATAACTGACAAAATGACCCAAAACACTAATGACAAAACAAAACAAGACAGACAAACTAGACAAACAATAGCAAGGCTAATAGCGATAAAAAGCTAATTTATTAAAACAACATAAATGAAGGGTTCCAGAAGACTAGAAAATTGCCACGTCCAGATATTGTAAAATTGGGACCCTACTCATAAGATGTCAATTTGTAACAGGCAATGGAGATAAACGCAGTGCTGCTCATCCACTGCAGTGGTGGCCGGAGCGCCTTCCTGTGATTCCCCTGCCTCGGATGGATGCCGCGTCACTATGGGGCGGGACCTCCAGGCGGAGTTACAAGTGACGGAAGGCAGAACTTGGTGAAAGAAGACGTGCAGTTGATCCAGGCTTGAAGTTGGGGAGGGAAAAAAAATGCTGTTCCAGGAAGTTCTGCCTTCCAGTCACGTGACATCCGCCTGGAGGTCCCGCCCCATAGTGACGCAGCATCCATCAAATCAGGCTATTGTTAACTATTGTGAAAATTACTACATACAGTAACTTATGGTGACTCTTTATATACATTTATGTACATTAAGGTCTACCAAATAAAATATTTCCATCTATTTAATCTTGATTGTGTTGTTTATTATTATCAATGTTAGGTATCATATAAATGGTCTGTCCTTATGGCTGATGAGTAATGACCTAAGGCTTTTTATTGTTATATAAAAGAACTATAAAGGGGAATCCTTCATTCAAGCCATATGGGCTTAATGTTTTCAGTAACACAATCCACTTAGCTACTTTCTGTAAAAGTTTCCTTTTTTAAATCAACTTGTCGCACAGTGTTGAAAACATGCTCAATTTCCATGAATTTCAGTCCACTTGTGCCGACGTTATTATAATGGTTGACATGGTGTGTTAGCAGTGTATCTAGTTAATCTTTTTACCGAATACACGTGTTCTTTCACGTGTCTCCAAAGTTGTCTGAAAGTTTTTCCTATATATCTCATACCGCACCTGCATTGCATGGGGATATATCATGCCTACAGTCTTTAACGATACATTACCCAAAGACCCGCAGTCCAGTGTAATCAGAAAAAGCACATTGCAAGGTTTAAATGCCGAAAAGTTGCATTAAGGTGAAACAAATACAATGGAAATAACCAATGTTTTGGTCCCAGAAAACGGGACCTTCCATGGGGTGGTGCCTGTAGTCTTGCAGTTAATAAAGTCTTGGTTTTATAAATCCTCCATTGTGGAACAATTTCAACGTAACCTCAGATATTGACCTGTGGGATTCCGGCGACGTGATTTTGGATGCTAACTATCAGTTGCTAACAGATCGTTAGCTCCTGATCTTTCCCGAAATAAGGGTCTCTGAATGTTGCCCACTGAGTCCTTTGTTATAGTCAGATCCAAGAAAGTAATTGACTCCTTACTGTATTTATATGTAAGTCTCAAGTTCAGGTCAATATTATTTAAAATTGTAATGAATTTAACAAAAATGTATTTAATGCCATATCAGATTAATAGACTGTGATCCTAGTGCACAGTAATTTTAAAGAGAACCAACCAACATATTGGCTCTTGACAAGGACAAAGGGCTTATATACAGTACAGTAGGGATTATTCCATCTTCTTTTGGGGCATGGGCTGCTCCATCTGGAAGCAGGACCCCTTATGCTTGCCTGGTGCATTAAACCTGATTTATATCTACCAGAGAGTGCTACAGAATTCTTTGATTTTTGTTATATATACACATATATATATATATACACACACATATATATACACACACACATATACTGTATATATACATATGTTCTTCAGTATTCGGTGTACGTTTTAGTGGACTAACAATGTATGTCATAGGACAAAGCTTCGAGAGTTTCTGCTTTATATTATATATTATATTATATATATATATATATATATATATTATATATAGTATAGGTTCAAGTAGGAGAAAAGGCACTCCGTCAGGGAGATATGGGTGGGTGCAAATTACTATATAAAACAAATAAGCTATACGATACCGTTGACCGAATACAGAGGCAGCACTCCAGGAGATAGTCAAAAAGAATTGTATTTAGTATGACATAATTTAACATGGTATATTCATACAAATACAATTTTTTTGACTATCTCCTGGAGTGCTGCCTCTGAATTCGGTCAAAACGGTATCGTATAGCTTGTTACTATATTATAAATATAGATATATATATAAGATATATGAATAGATTAATATATAATTATATATATGTCTCAAGCAGGAAGATGGAATAGAAGTTTTTGTCCAGCTGGTCTAGCTTGTTTTGAGTGTTCCACCCACCCAGGGTTAAAAGCATCGCCCCTCCCACTGGCCAGGTAAGCAAGTTTATGTTTTCGGTGCAGCTGTTGCGGACAGGTCAAATGCAGCAGGACCATCCTTCCTCTAATATAGAGGTAAAGAAGGATTTTAATCAGTTAGTGTAGGACTGCGATATTACGGTTTGCTTGAAAGGGCCGCAGGCTTTACGCTTTTGCAAAGGGTTTGGCCAAAGGGGTTAACTAATGGACCCTTTTTTAAGGAGATATATAGATATTTCACGTAGTTGGTATTTTTTTTTTCACATTTGGATGTTGCTTGGACGTCTTTGTTTCTTGTATTATACAATTAGCCCACCAGTAGCAATCCTTTGAACACCAAAACAATAGAACAGCAACTATAGAGACATGAGAGAGATTTATAAATAGATAAGAGAGAGAGGATGAGGAGAGAGATATAGCTATATATAGTAGATAGATATATATATATATATATATATAGTGGTTTTTTGAGAGCTTGCTGGGTATCTGTGTGTTATGAAATTTTCATACTTTTTTTTATACCTGTTATCCTTGAGTCAGCAAAAGACAGGGGTGCCCAATGCGACAATCAAATGACAAAACATATATGGTAATAAGGATAAAGTTTTAAATACTTCAATAATAATAATAATTACTTGGTTATTAGTTAAACCTTTGGCCAAAGCGTCATAAGTCTGCATACCAACATCAAGGTATAACCAAATTAATTATAAATTGAGTCTCGTAACATCACAGGAAACAATGCTAATAGCAATATTTTAAGATTTATATGACTCTTTACTCTGAATGTGTTAATTAATTATACCTTTTCAAGAGGATAAATTTTAATTTATAGTTCTAAATGTGTGGAAACTTTGTGAAACATAGCTTTGATTATATCACGGTATTGCTTCACGGTATTGCAGGAAGAATTGCCGTTGGCTACAATAATCAATCAAATTGAAAAAAATAGCAGTTGTTTAATTTTCTGCATTTGCATCATTCTTTTTCTCTAAGTGCCTGAAAAAGGTAATTGAATGCAGAGGAAAAACAAGAACTTTTCTGGTTACGGGCAGTTTTAAAACATAACACAGTACAATACATTGTTATAAACAGCAAATACAAAGAAAGTTAGTGATATGCCATAACGTCTTATTCCAGCCGTTTACCAGGTTGCAAACAATATCATATATTCAACATTCTCTCCATGGATACATGAATGGACTCTGTAAAGAATCACACAGTTATGAAATATTTAAAAGCACTCTGTAGTGAGATGGGAGGGGATGGTGTAAAAGTTTAGCTGTTAGAAAAACAATTGATAATAACAGGCTTTGTTAGCTATGCTTTCACATTATGAAATGTGCTGCATACAAATATTTTTTTACCTTGTTATTTTAAAAGGTAATCATAGCTTGAGACATACGTGTAAGTAGTCAAACCATTGTATTACTGGAAGATATTCACGTTGAATCTCCATATAATCAGGGAGACTCTCTGAAACTTGTGTGAAATTATATTTTCCTGATAAAAAGTTCTGTCAATTTGCCAATATTACACTAGCGGTGGTTATATGACAAGACCCCTTATTGGTTATCAAGTGGATTCGGTCCTGCGAGTTTGTGGGATCATTGGGACTTTGATTAGGGTAACCGAGGTCATAGTGAGTATCGAAGTACGCCACCACAAAGGTATTCCCATCTGGAAAGCAGGGTTACAAAGTAGATGTAGTCTGTATATAGACGGCACCAAAGAACAGGTTGCCGGCATCTGCGTTATGAAACCCCAAAATGTCCTGAGTTTTTGGAGAACCACTACTACACTTTAGACAGGGTGAGTTGCAATATAGTTGTGTTGGGCGCTGGACTTGCTCCTGTGGTTCTGTGCTACCCAGGATTAACTTCTTGGTGAACCTGAGCTGTCCCTCCAGCAGCGTTTTACTAGAAACACTTCCTGGACCGGTCAGTGCCGCTGCCATGACGCCCTGCTCTGAACCCTGATTTTAAATCAGAAGTTCATCTGGCACTGATAAACACACTTGTATGGAGGGTTTGTGTATCTATCCTTCTGATCCTTGGGCCAGAAGTTAGGAGTTCACCTTTCACTCCCTTACAGGGGATTGTCATGGGAAGTTACACGGAGAGGAGCGAAGAAGAATCCAGAGAAATGCTGCGCACCACCCGCCCGTCTGCCTTGCACGACTGCACCTCAAGTTACCACTCATGCCTAAGGAGGTGCTCACCAGGACCTAAGGGGGACCTATGGATGAGCACTGCGCGAACCCTCAAGTTGAGCAGTGGAAGGAACCTTGCCAGAGGAATGACCGACTGAAGATCATTTCGGTGGGGGGGAACGGACCGGCTCTCTTACCCCCTACCCTACTTCGTGCATGGGATGGGATTGAGAGCATGGCGCGCTACATGCTTGTGCTATGCCAAGGTCGATGGTGTTCTCATCGGTGGGAGAGTAGGTTACAGATGGTGAACCATCTGGGTGGACGGTGATGTCTACTCATGTGCTCAGATGGTGGACGGTTGGGCCGTGTGAGTTGAGGAGGAAAGGCTAGGGTCTCCGCGCATGTGGAAAGTTGCGTACGGGCATACCCAATGGTGAGGCGAAGGTATGAGGCTGTCAATGACCGTGGAACTGGGGCAAGGGGTTTACGTATTGGCGACGTAGTCCTCCTGTCTTCGTGACTTGGATTCACCCCCACAACTGAACACAACTCAACCTGATGACTCTCCATGCGCAGTGCAGCCAGTGTAAAGTCTCATTGGCAAAACTAACAGTCTGACGCACATTTAATTCGTCTGTAACAATGTTACATACACCTATCAAATTTGATTATCTCTTAACTGTTTCACTGCACTTCCTTATATACTAATGATAAGCTGTTTATTTTAATGTAACCATGTGTATTTTATACCTTGTTAGTCGTATCCATAACGGTCGCCCAGGACATACTTGAAAAACGAGAGGTGAGAGGTAACAGGCTGTCAATGGTAGTTACTTTGTCCTGGTAACACATTTATAAAAGAAAGAATATAATAATGTAAGTGTCTTTCATGGCATCAAACCACATGATTGAATATACATAACGGCCTGGTATGTCAAAGGATAGATGAAGATAGTTTATTATTTTCTATCCAATCTCATTGATAAAGTAATATGGCCAATAATCGCCTTAAAACGGAACACAGTCTATTACAGTGCATTTAATCGCAGAGTCCCAGTTTCTACGTGTAGTTCGTCTGTTGATGTTTGTTGTGGCCCCAAAATGAAATGATTAGATATCCAGTTCCAAAAGTTTGGGAAGTACTAATAGTCATTGCAATCTTACAATATAGTAGAGATAAGAACCTGGATAAATGACGCCACAATACGTCACAAAACTGAAACTCGACTACAAGTCAGAAAACACACGAAAAGAACCGAAGGATTATAGTTAATCACTTCCAAGTATCAAAAATACGGAGAATAAAATCAGGAGCAGAGAGAAAGAGTAAATAGAGTTTAACCAGTTGCACATATATGAGACTGGTAAAGTGAGGACTATGAACGGTACAGCCCGCAATACCTGACTGTGAGGTAATTAGACTGATGGAACGGACTGTCCTCCAGCGAAAAATTCAGCCCTGCAACGGCATAGATGCCCAGTTCCCAATGTGTTTGGGACGCTAAAGCATAAACCAGTGTACGCACGGATGTGATTGCACGCTCCCCTCTCACATCAGCCGCACGCCTAGTGCACCTTGGACAGGTGATGCAGGGCTGCGAGTGTACCTGCGTGGAGGCTGATCGTGAGACGGACAGAGAGGGGGGACGGGGGTAGCATAGCGGGAAACCTCTCCGGGCGCCTGCTAATTACTAATTCTTGGTATCAACAATGTGACAAAAAGTTAATAGCCAGTAAAAACAGAGCTTACAGGTGGACCATTAAGGTGACGTGATGAGAGTAACTGTAGACACTTAATTAGTACTAACAGGTGGATAAAGGTATAATAAGTCTGGACTGGAATAGAAAATATAATATTTAGATATATACGACGGGGGGTTGGTCCCGGTCGTAAAAATAACCATCAGAATAGTAAAATGGTAAACATCCACATCATGTCTAATGGTCACTAATTAAATACTAATAGAATTCATGGTATTGGTGGCAACAGCAAGATAACAATTGAACCGCAGTATCCACTCTGTAAGTATTCAGTCATATACACCATATATCTAAAAGAAATGGTTAATTATATTACTGCAATATTAATAAAGTATATGCCATGTCTAAACCATCATGGAACTAGTTAACTATTTAGTGTTAAAAAAGGGTTTTTAAACTATCAAAGTGCAATAGAGCATATATCAGGAAACACCATTTTTTTATCTAATAAACGGAACTTCAAAGATATATGATTATAAGAGAAAGTGATAGAGAAAATATAGGTAAAGCATGTTACTAGAAATGTATAATTCACACCTAAAAATCTATATGTTAAATTATTTATATACAATGCATATGGCTCTCTTACTAAGAGCCAGTAATTACACTTACGGGCATTATTGAAAACCCTCTCTTGTCTTTGATGTTGGTTAAAATTCCGGGCATTATGTCCAATCAGTAATGCCTGGAATTGTTACGCAAGAGCGCTGTGCAAATATGTGTTAGTATTTCAATGTTTTAGGGTGATCCAGCCAATCAGCTTTCACGAACGCTGAGACAGGGCAGGGATTGGTCAGAATGACGTTAACCGACTGTGAGACAGGGCAGGGGATTGTGTGCAGGATAGTATTCGCCATGGGTTGACTCCTCCCCCACCGAGATGACTGAGATTTTTGAGTAGACTTCAGTTGATTGGGGGGGGAGAGAGAGAGTCTGCAAAAGTTAAGTATAGTGGACTGCATTTTATTGATGTGTGGCAGTAGTAGCAGGTGTTTCGTGCCAGGTTGCGGCTAGACCCAGTGCGTTTGTGTGGTTGTGCTGTTGATGTATGTGTGGTGTAGCAGGCAGTTGTGTGTGTTTTTAGTAGAGCGGCATGTTGTGAACAGAGGGGCTGGATTGAATGTTGTGGGTTGTGTATTAGAGCTGATTGTGGGTAGTATAGAGCTCACAGTGTGTGGGTGTGTGGTGGTCAGTGTCAGCAGCAAGGTGTGTTATGGGTGTAGCATGTTTGGTGTAGAAAGCGAGTGCTTGTGGCTGAGATGATGTGTGGGTTAGAGCTGATGTGTGTGGTGTAGGAGAGCAATGTGTTGTGTGTGAAGAGTGCTGGTTGGGTTGGTGGTGGTGTAGAAGAGATGTGTGGGTGCGGGTGTAGAGAATGAGTTGTTGGTTGTGTGTGTCTGGGTAGAGGATAGATGTGGCTGTGTGTGGTTGTAGAGATAGGTGTGTGTGTGTGTGTGTAGTGTGTGGTTGGTCATGTGTAGTGTGTGTGGTGTGTGTGTGTGATGTGTGTGCTGGGTGATGTATGGTGGGGTATGTGTGGGTGGGTAGTGTAGGTGTGTGTGGTGGGGTCGTGTGTGGGCTCGTGTGTGGTGTGTGTGTGTGTGTGGTGTGTGTTGATGTGGTGGATGAGCATTGTGTGTATGTTGTGTGTAGTGTGTGTGTGTGTGGATAGTGTGTGTGTGTGTGGGTGTGTGTGGTGTGGTGATGTGTGTGGTGGGGTGTGTGTGTGTGGTGTGGTTGTGTGGTGTAGGTTCGTGGTGTTGTGTTAATGCGTCATCGGGAGTAGTTATCGCTAGTGTATTGGCTTGGAGATCCGTAGCCCGAGGGATTGCGGAGAAGGATACACAGGGAGCAAAGGTAGGTTGAGGATCTCAGGGCAACGGCTATGGCCGAGACGATGTTTTGTTGTATTTTGGACTCGTACTTTTTTATTTGGTGGGGATTGGGATGTGCAGGTTTGGTTGCTTGGTGGGGGGGGGTTCGCGGGGGGGGACCTCGGCCGTGACCGGAGGGGGAGGGGGATCCACGATCGGTAAATTGATACAGATCCTCCGAGGCTACGCGGCGAAGCGCAGGGACACCTCGGCGCCCGGTTAGCGCCGATGGTATCTGTCGCGGCCGAGACCGGGTTTAGGTGTAAAGTGTTAGAATTAAACTCGTCCGGCCGCTGACAGTTATAATAGAAAAATCCCACTCACGAAAAGTGCGACATTATCTGGCTCAATAGCCCTGGAGGGTTAAAGTCTCTCGACTTTCACCCTAGGGCCTTCAACTCTTCAGCTCAGGGAATTATTGGACAGTATTGACATTGTTTCTTCGCGGGTGATATTGATTACTTAGGAATATGATTTACAAGCCTAGGAAATAACACGCCATGCAATGACAATCTCTTATACACATCCAAAAGAATGATTGAATTGAGATGGTTAGGAGGGGAAGATCGTCCGAATAGGGTAACTGGTGCGGAGGGGTTTCGGGATGTGTCCGACTGAGTAATAAAGAATCTTAGCCAAAGTGGGGATGTTAGTGAAGTTAAGGAGGGAAACTCCAGTTTGAAATCTCCAAACATATGGTAAGGTATACAATCGTATTAATTATGGACAAATAAAGTATTATACCTAGTTAAATACATCATGGGACGACAAGAAGATCTAAGATTAGGTCCATTGCACTGTATTTAGCCGGCTTGCGGTATCAGGGCGGCAGTGGGTGCCCAGAATGAAAGACGGCCCCAAGCGGAGATCTCGTTTCAGATAGAGGAGTTGGACTATAGTAGACCTTGTTTCCGGCGCATTTGTGGGGGTGGCATTATGTGTTCTTATAGGCTAAAATCTAAAGTTAGTTCAACTGCCTCGTTGACATTTGACTCCTAAAGTGTTTAGACAGTGGATGTGTAGTCTTATTGTAATGATCTCATGTGTTCAAGCATCTCATTTTAAATAGGACCGGTGTGTCCAATCAACCTTTACCTTTTGTTTGGTGCAGGCCACAGGGAAAGCTATAAATGACGGTGGCCAGTGGTTGCTGTAATAAAAGACAATATATTTACTTTTTTGTTTGTGCTTACCTTATTGTAAAACTGTTAGGATCGTTTGTACATATTATCACACACCTTACATTTTGCCACCAAAGAAGAAGCATCCAAGCAAACCAGGGAATAAACTCTTTAATTTCGATCTTTGAGTACTTTTGGTACGGCTTTGTCGATAATAATTTCCGATGATGTGATTTTTTTTTTTTTAAACACAAATTTGGATTAAAAGCAAATGATATCCCTTAACAACGGGACCCGATATTTAAAATATTCCAATGTGTTATCTAACAATGGATTGCATATATATGGTTTACAAGTAGCTTGACCTGCGTGTTGAATATCGGACAAACTCTTGTAGTTGGTTGTGATGGAAATATCCAAATGTAAAATTTATGGGTTTGGAAAACAAACATAGGAAAAGAATCTGAGCAGCCAAATCAGAGCCCGTGGTACTGTGAGGGCTACGTCATTGGATAGTTGCTGTTTTGTGATCGTACACGGCCATATTGTTTTACTGTTTATTGAAGAGAAACAGAAGGATCTGAGAGATCAAGTCTCTCTGGTCGTCCCGTGCATTTAGTAAGCCTCTTGTATAATTCTGGGATTGTATCCTCTGCTAAGAAATCTTTTAGAAGTTCTGATGAATGTATCTCAAAGGTTCCAGTTGGAATAGTTTTGGTAAGATAATTTGTATTTCTGTATGCAAAGATTAAGTATGTAGGTAATAATGGTTGAAAGTCAGGGCTGCAGACCTGTTCACACATGTGAAATTGCTCACAAGTGATATTCCTTATTGGAAATGAACAGTTGTCGACAAAATCACCCACAAAAATCTACTCGCCCAACCAAAAAATCTAATCGCCACCTAGTCCCGCCCCAACTCCGCCCCCCTAGTCCCGCCCCCAACTCGCCCCTAGTCCGCCCCCCAACCACGCTTTAAAATAAAATATATTAAATAAAAAATCATTTAATAAATCCTAGCAGAACAACATTCGTTTTGACATAAAGTATTTATGGTATACATTTATCTGCAATTAGTCGTGCGTGTTGTCAATGTCGGATCTAGAAATAAAAGCCAGATGTGAATGACTAGTTTCCAGAAACCCCTTAACCAGTGTCTTGAGTCGGCGCTTCACAGCGAGAGAGACAGACTCTACACCACAGAGGAGCAGAGAAGCGCACACACACGACAACACACACACTAACACACACACACACACACAACACACCCACACACACACACACACACACACACAACACACACACCACACACACACACAACACCAAACAACACACACAGAGTGAAGGAGACACACACACAGAATGAGGAAGAGAGACGGGGACCACACACAGAGAAGAGGAGACACACAGAGAAAGAGATGCGAGATGCGAGAACCACAGAGAATGAGCACGTACGAAGAAGGAAGTCGCAGCACAGTGACGAATGCCTCAGAGAGCTTGAGAAGAAGAGAGGGGAATGACAGATTACAACGAAGAAGATGGTGCACAGCCAAGAGTGCGAGAAGAAGAGATAGAGCGTGACGATATCCAGACGAGGAGCGCAAGAAGAGAGTGCGACATGAGCGCGAAGAATGTAGAGTGCCGAAGGATGAGAGCCGGAGAGAGAAAGAGAGGCGACAGAGATGGATTTGCGAAAGAGAGAGAGTGAAGAGAGTCATCGACATAGAAGAGTAGATGTATGTAAGAGATGCTTTATGATATGATGGCGTTTGCGGACAAGATTTGAAAGAAGACGAAGACATAGAAGAGGTTGAATGCAGAGTGCGCTTGCAGCGACATGTATGAGAGGCAAGAACATGAGAGTGCAGACGGTAGAGGGTGAGATTCGTGTGAGAAGGCGGAGAGGGGTGGAATTAGAGGAGAGAGGGTGATATAGGGCGAGGGATAAGGGTGACACGGGAAAGGAGACTGTAGGGTTATTCGGTTGACACGGAGCAGAGAGGTGAGTGGTTGACCACAGGGATGACGGTGTTACTGGGATAGGTGATGCCGAGGGAAAGAGAGAGGGCGGAGTGACTACAGGGCAAGAGGCGAGGGGTGACAATGTTTGACAACGAGGAGAGGGAGGGTTTGAACACAGGGAGGGCCTGGAAGAGAGGAGGTGGACACGAGGGAGAGAGTTTAGAGTCGGGGTAAGGATTAGAGAGCGGGACACAGGCGGTCTGAGAGGGCGAGGGGTGCACCAGAGGGATTGACGTTGAGGGTGGGTTGACACCAGGAGAGTTTTAAGAGGGGAGGGACACAAGGGTAGAGGGATGGTGTTGACACAGTGTACAAGAACGTGAGCAGGGAAATGGAGTCTGGAATTGGAGATGTTAGACTTGAGAGGAGGGGAGGGTTGACACCAGAGCGAGAAAGGGATTGTTCTGATTGGTGACAGAGGGGGATTGGGTGCCAGGTTCGCGCTATGCGACAGGGAGAGGAGGGGTGATGATAACAGGGAGGAGAGTGTGACAACAGGCGAGAGGGCTCGAGGAGTAGAGTTCTGGAAACAACTCACAGTATCTACTCACACTCAATTGCCAGACACACGTGTTTCACTCTAGCCAAACTCACACTCATCTAGTCGGTCACTCACACAACCGCACAAACAGCTCACCCCGTTTGAAGGCATGGGGGTGAGGTTTGGTTCGCACAAGGCCAGCGGGGGGGCAACTAGGCACGGCCAGGAGGGCATCTGCAAGGGAGGCCGTGCCGACCCTCCTCCAGAGGGGATGCGACAGTTGCCGCAAGTATTCACTGATAGATGTAGAAGGGTCCGGTTGGGTGATTTTCCATGCTTGCGCATGGGATGAGGCTCTCCGGTGATGGGGAAAGTCCCTTGTTAGAGACGAAGAGGAGGAGGCTTCCGGTGGTTGAGGGGATTGTCCCCTGCTTGAGCAGGGAAGGCAACAGCTGGTTAGGGGATTTACCTTGGCAACTAACTGAGCTGGCCAATCACGGGGTTTCCAGCCGTAATGATACGCACTGATGTAGTCAGACGGCCAGGACTTGGCAAGAGGCGGGCACACCGAAGTCCGCCGTGGGGTGAGGGGGGAGCGGGGCTCCGATGCGAGGGGGGGCGGAATTGTGTCAGACGGTGCGAGAGGGGAGTAGGTCAATGGTGTTTTGTGGTTCCCGGTGCGAGGGGGGGCGGATGTGTGGCCGGGGCGAGGTGTGAGCGGCGGTGGGGAGGGAACAGTGAGACCGGATTGTTTTGAGAGGGGGGGGTGGGGAGGATGGCCCGGTGAGAGGGTTGGGGGGGAGGACGGGGGAGGATTGGGGGGGAGTTGATGCTGTGGAGTCACAGGGATTGGCACGGTGCGGAGGGTGGTAGATTGGGGCGGGGAGGGCACGTGGGAGCGCGGAGGGGGGAGGGGAGGATCAGGTGATGGCCCGGCGCGTTGTGAGGAACCTAGGAGGTGGTGTGCGGGATGGTCTAACCGGGGTTGAGGGGGGGCTTGCGGGTGTGGCCCTGGGCGCGCGGGGGGGTGGGGCTGGCCCGGTGCTTGTAGTGGGGGGCAGGGGTGGGCACGAAGAGGTGGAGCGTGTGGTCGAGTGGTTTCAGCAGGAGGGCGCCTGCTCCGATTGCGGATAGGAGGTGCGTGAGTGTTTGGTGTACTGGTGAAGCGAGTGGTCCCCGATTGGAGGGGGGACGCGGATGGGCCACGACATGGGAGGGCGAGGGAAAGAAAATTAAAAGTTGAATGGTTGAGTTGGTTTGGTGAACAGAGGCCCTGCAGGGGCCTGCAGGCAGACAGGCATGGAAGGCGGCTGGCTGCCGGAAGGGGGGAGGAGTAAGTAGGAGTAGTTAGAGAGCGAGGACGCTGAGGAGGGAGGAGGCCACTGGCTCAGAGCGGCAGGAAGAGAGGGGTCGGGGTTAGTGGGTCATGGGTAATCTCCCCCAACAACAGTGAAGAGCCGCACTACCGGCTTTTAGTTTTTTTATCCTACAGCTCGCGGAGCGACGGTGGGGAATTATCAGAGATAAGTGAAACGCCCAAAGCATGCGCGCGGATGGCGCAAGGAAGTTTAAAAAAAAACACAGTGTGCGCTTGGGAAATATGTACTAGCCGGGGTTTTACATCCACCCGGCCGGGCGTAGTATATGTGATTATAACTGGTCGAACACGGGATTATAGAGATATAGACTCTTTGAATACTAAAAAAAGAGAAAGGAAACAAAGATATTGGTCCCACCTATTAAGCACTCAAGAAAAATAATTAATGAAAGAAATGGTTTATTCCAAGACAATGGAGTACACGAAAAAAGATACAAAATGACGAACTAGTTACCCATAGGATCCCTACAGGCTATGGAAAATTACCCATGACATGAAACAAGTGAAGAGACAATACTATTCTTCATGAATCTAGAAATTGTATTAGAAGATAGGAATATGTGCTACCAGGAGGAGGAGAAGAAGTGAGAGTACTAGGGTATTGTGAAAAAGGATCTGGTCGGTCAAAATGAAAAGCTGTATGCGTGGACTAATAGTTGCTAAGTATAGTGATTGGCCATAAATTACCACCTTTAGGTGACACAAAACAAAGACAAGTAAACTAGAAATTGTAAGTCAGACCCATCGGTGTGAGAAAGTAAGCGCGTGTGATATAACTTTTGCAAATAATCATTATTAGGTCTGGTCAGTTGTCTGTTGGATCCTAGGATGGCAGGAATGGTTTGTGAAAATAAAGTGAAAGTCTGTAGTATATTGAGGTTGAAGCTATCAAGTTCAAAATCAGATTGATAGGGCATATCATATGGAGGGACATAGTAAAAAAGAGAAACAAACATTCCGACGACCCCCCAGCGTTTTTCGCAACTATTTGGCTTACTTCCGGAGGGACTTAACTTAAGAATAGGAATAACCGTTCCAAAGAAGGAGGAGGGGATACAGGACGTTATGGAGACAATTTGTTTATCCAACTGGGTCGAAGTGGGGGCTTGTGGGTTGGCGAGCACAGAGGGAAGACACAGTGATTAAAAACCTTACAATTCTCACTCCATTATAGAGCGGGTGGTTGTACGGATGGTTTCTTGGGGGGTGGTATTTGGGTGTATAACAGCAACTACATGTAAGCATGATGCTATTGGGTGACTGTAGGGTGTTGTTCCTCCAATCAGCCGTGAGCCACCCAAAAACATCATACGTGCATTTAATGGTCTCGCGAATGAAAGACACGGCAATTGCAAGAGAGAAGATCTATGATTTGGTATAATAAAGGCTAAGGCTGGCGTGTTTGGTGGTCCCAGTAATGTCTTGTGAAGCGGACGATGTGTAATCCGACGGGAGTGGGGGGGACAGGGGGCACAGGCAAGGCCATGTCACAGCGCTAACCGGCGTTCCTCTGGACGGTTTGCATCGTGGAGAGAATATGGCGACCGGTGAACAGTAGTAGTGAGGGGGTGGGTCCTTGGTCGGGGTCGTGTTGCGGTGGGGGCACGTTTGGCAAATTAACATCAACGGGAAGTGCGTTTGCATCCTCATTTAGGTGGGTGTGAATGCCACTAGTGTTCTGGGGGCAAAACTGGACCACGCCTCCGCGTAGGAGGTAAAAATCAGTTTAATTGAGTTGTGGAAAAAAAATTGATTTACGCACGCATACGGTCCAATTATAGACCTTTCGTCGTTGACGGTGAAGTTTAAGTAGGGCCCACTGAGCGCCATGTTGAGGGGCGCATGGGGTGCTTACACGAAGTGCACGTGACCGCGAACAACACAAGTGCGCAGCGGGCAGCAGTACTGGGACCCGTCAGCCTTAAAAGACGTGTCCACTCACGATGACATAGGTGAATAAAGAGTAGTTGTGACAATTTTGGACACAGCATGGGCATACAGCCCTCCTCCCGACACGTCATCCATGCCTCTCAGACGAAGAGGTTGCCATCTCAGATTGTTAACAAGTCCCGAACTATGCATTGCATTTTATTCCGTTACAGAAGACTTTACTTAACACTCTATGGGGCGCGATTGGATCGGATTTGCGAATCCGTTGGTCCACTTCGCGCACCAAATAGTCCATGACATTCCGCAAGTACTCAACGTTCGTCGCGAAAAACGAATCTTCTCGCCATAGGGATGACTATTGTGTTTTATGTATGGTGGTATTATTTCACAAGTCACAATCAGCAACACACCGGCCCAGAATGCAAGAGCGGAAGCGACGTCTCTACCGCAAAACTATGTCCACTCATGAGGGTCTTACCTGGACCAAAAGGTAAGCTGATGGGCGAGAGAAAGAACGAGAAAAGGCCGATTGAGAGCTGAGATAGTATTAAATATAGCAAGTATAAGTAGTATGAGAGTGTTTGCAGAAACGATCACAACAACTGTGCACAGAAGAGGGGCGGCACGCCCTGAGGTTACAAATCGTGATCAGCTCCGCTGGGTGCTCGAAATAATTCCTGGTCTTGGATCAATTTTCAGGTTAGCAGGTTTTATTTTTGTGTGATTTAGTGCTAGTGATATTAGCATTTTATTCGTACGGTCTGCAATAATGCAATGCGTTGTAAAAACTCCAGGGAGTGTTCTGCGTTTGCGAGCTGTTGTCGGATCGTCGTAATACCTTCGGCGGTCCCATGCTAAACAACCTACAAGTACAGTATGGGTGCTGGACAGTTTTGCATAGTAATTGTCTAAAATTGCATAATTTAAAGTTCACAGCGCCATTTGCCCAGTGCTGGTAACTTGGGTAACAGTGCAGTGTTTTCGTCACATTTGAAAACTTGTTGAACAGCCGCCAAGGCGGTTTGTATATAGACTGTAGACATAGTTACACCTATGTCCTATTTTTCCCGATGGGCGCTATTACACGACGCTCTCAGGCCTGATAAGTGTTAGATCAAGGATACATTCATGCACTGCAGTGGTATTTCAATCTTATCTTCTCTACATAATGCAGGGCCACTGAGTACATCCTTCCACACACAATTCCTGGTGTGAACGTGGTCTCGGTTTCAATGAGCGATTCACTTCCTGCTTGACAGTCAGTTGTGTATTATCGCTCGACGATCCATGCGGCGGTGCAGACTTCACCCACCCACATGCTGGCTTGAGTGGAGGGACCTCAAAAAATAAAAAAAAAATTTTTTTATTCTATGAAATATGATTCTGTTGTTATTCCTCCACAAGCCTGCACAAAACCCCTTTTGATACTGTATATCGGATATATTCAACTCTGTGCTCGTGTGGTGAGCTGTTTACTCGCGACCTAAGGACTACATTGACACTGCAAACATGGTTGCTATGTGTGGCTTTTTTCACGTATTATCCTGTTGGGGGGCGGTTCTTGTCAAGGTGGACACAGTCCATTATTATTGAAGTTTATGAAAACGTAGCATTTTGGCAAAGTAAAGTATGTCATTATCTGAAAGCGTACCTGTGGCCTGACAGAGTATTAGTGTCCCTTGTAGCAGCTGTACCCCACCCCCGAATCGACAAAACAACCCTTACATAGTAGCTCGCTCAATGATTTGAAAACACTCGATAAGACGAGTCTGAGCTAGCATCATTTATCTTCTGAAAGTGTTGACATTTGATGTTCTTAATCTTGTCCATAGCAGAGCATCAGTCAATTCTCACCTGCGCCTGTGTGGTATTCGTTGTGGAAGGGATGGGAGTGCTCACGTCTGATATTAGACTTGCAGTCATTGACTCACCCAAAAACCCCCCCCCCACAACCCTTGAGCTTGTTTAATCTATGGTAACGCTTTGGAAAATCCTTCTCGGAATGTTGATGTGTTAAGAAAATCTGAATTAGCACAGCAAGTGAGCATTGAGAGTTAAAACAAAAAACATGTAAGAGTGAGTCATTGTTGTTGTCATTTCTTTCTTTTGCTTTGGTGTACTGTAGGTGTGGGGGTGGGGGAGAGGGGGTGGGTGTTGTCAATAGGCGGGTTTGATCGTTCGGGGTGTCAATGGTTTTGGGGGATGGGGTTGTACAATGATTATGTATAGCAGGACTGTAAAAATATTTATTTTATAGGAACAAAAAAAATTAAATAGAAAAACCGCTGCCATTGTGTTTTTAATCGTCCCTAGCAGAGCTATCACCTCTCGAGTGCCCTCACTGTGAGGACCCAGCACGCAGAACAGGTGTTGTGGAATCCTCTTTCCGGGGATGTGAGCTAGTTGATTACTGAAGCATGGCGCCTAGTACTGATTTAAGTGTTAACGCACCACTGCTTGAGATCTGTGTATTTGTTTGTATTGACCACAAAAACAAAATCGTCTTATAATTTTTGAGCTACTTTGGCACATATCCTTGCCAACTAAAGACCCATGCCAGAGCAATAACTTGATATTCCGATATTCAAGTCTGTGCCCTGTAGCGTTTGCCTGCCATCCCTTGGTTGCAGTTTGAAAGACAGAACTCTGCCGAACCAGGGTTAAGGGAAAGTGGAGGGAGTTGGAGCCAGATGGGTTCAGCCTTATTATGTTTTTAAATGTATATGTAAAAAAGTGATATTCGTCTGCATTTTGTACTGTAATTGGGGTTGGCATTTTCGTTAAGGGATACAATACAATTTAAATTATGATGAACTGCCTTTTGAAATCTGTACTGTATGTAATTCTTGTTGAACGCCTGCCAACAGCTAATCCTTAATGCCCGCCCATCCCCCCGAACCACAACAAGGCTGCTCAAGGGTTTTTTTGATAAACTCTTACGAACGAACGTTTGCCCACAAGAAAGTCATTAATTTTCTGAAGAAGCTCATGTCCTTGGTGGGTTTTAATCTCATAAGCTTTTACCTTTTTAGCCTCAAAGCCGGGTCCAATACCTCACTGAGGCTGCGTGCATTAATCAGTCTTGAGAGATGGGAGCTAGCTGATTATGCGAGACTCACCCACCGCCCCCCCGCACCAACAGGTCATTTAAAGTTTTCTGACTGCAGCCTAGACATTGTGTTTTAATTCCAGTCCCTAGCCGTAGCGTCAAATCAACATCACTGTGCTGCATTTACCTTCAGCTACTCTTGTTTACTACTGTTATTTTTTTTTGTATTGTAGGGGCTGAGAATAGATATGCATGCGCTATGGTAGTCGAATTTTTGATCCTTCACTCCAACCCCCCCCCACCCCACCCCAAACCCTTTGAGGCTATCGAGTTTACTGTGGTAAGTTTGGAAGGAAATCCCTTCTCGAATTTGAAAAATGTAAATCTGATTTGCCAGCAGCATTGTGGATGTACATTGAGGTTAAAAAAAAAATCACTTACCTGATTCATGTTGTTTTGACATTCATTCTTTTCATGTGGTTTGTACTGGGAGGAGTGTGGGGTGTGGGTTTTTTGTCCAAGCTGGATGATTCGCTGGCCTGTCAATTAGATAGTAAAATTAATGTTTAGTTTGTCTCCGGACCCAAACAACAGGCAAATAAAACATAATCTATGCCTAACGCCCATAAATTGCTAGTGCCTTGTTATTACGGGTTTCTGGCCGATTGAACGTGGCGTTCTAAGACGACGTTGAGTTTGGATTTATTAAAAACCTGTAGTAGTCTAAACACAGTAATATAAAGTAAACATGGAAAGCGAGTCTGTAAAACATCATATGAATCAGATGGTCAACGCATTTTAAGTCAATGTACTATTGTTTAAGTGATCTAGATGATCAAACTTGTGGCAAGTATGTAATAATACTTATGTTAATCATTTATAATTATAATAATATAGTAATATAATTTTTTTCGTCTTTATCTTCTTCTCCATTGTGTGTACAGTACAGTAGTTTATTGAGAGAGGAGAGGTTCTGTGTACATCATTACTGGTTTATTAAACTGTACACTGACTGTACAAACAAATTAGACTGTACACAACACCCCCCTCCCCCCAGTGCATCCTTTTTTTCTGAAAAGACAAGAAAACAAAAAAATTAGTGCAGTTATGTGCGTAATGTATATGGCATTGTACTGTATAGCTACTCCACATTGGACTAAATTACAGTAGGCAGTTAGTACTGTAAACTAGTCTATACTGGAACTATGTATACTCTGACTACTGTTAAATACTTTGTAACCAGATGGTGTGTGCTGCTTCTCTGGAAAGAAAAAAATTGAGCAGTCAGTACTATACTGTAGGTGCATACTGTATTATGGCATTATGGCATGTGTAGGCAGTAGTAATCAACTAGTCTATACTGGAACTACTGTATACTCTGACTATTAGGAAGAAGAAAAAATCTGTGTGCCATACTTACCTGTATCATACTGTACTTACAATACTACAGTACAGTAACCTTTCCTGATGCTGCCCATTACGGTGATCACCATGGGCAAACAGTCGCAATATGGTCAATATTTATTTGCAGCGTTCACGGTGAGAACATCATTCCAAAAACTCAGTATGCTTTCGCCAATCATCCTTTTGGTTGGTGTTTCACCACTTTCGGATACGCTCCTTCAGCTGATGCCAGACCATTTCGATCGGATTGAAGTTGGCGATCTGTCATTGGAAAAAAAAGGACAATTAGTTTAAGAGTACAGTACACAGTATAAAACAGTGGGAAGAAAATGAGACACGGGTACCGCACTTACTCCGCTGGTGTCTTCACCAGTGATACGTGCTCAAGGATATGCGCTGGTGACGCGGGTGTGCTTTGGATCGTTGTCCTGTGTGAAAACGGTGACCATCCGGGAACTCGCGGTGATGGTGTATCACTATTCCAGGCACAATTTGTCTGGGAGAAAGCTTTAATCATGATCCTATAACAAGAAAAAGTGCTCAAAAAACTGCACAATAGTACAGTACAGTGCATAAGGCACATTATATTTTATATATTTTAACTTCAAATATGACAATGCATCTGGTCCACGCTTAGAGATGGGCACCCCACACATGCATCTTCACTGGGTGTTTTGGCTGCGGCTTCATAGATATGCGGCCTCCTTTTTTGTGGAACTGCAAGAAAGGTGGCAAATCTCTCCAGCGACACAGTAGACTCGTCAGTAGTGAGATGCAATCCTGGAAAGTTTCCCCACTGTCGATCAATGTGGGAGTGGGCCACTCTTTTGATTTGTTTACGTCCCTTATCATGGGGTACGCTCGTAATGACAAGGAATAAATAATTTTAGAGGTACAGTAACATTCTTAACCAACACTTTTACTCCTGTACTGTCCAGTACTAACCTAACGTCCATATTTCCATCCAATTCTGTCTCATCTTCTTTATGCTGGTCTCGGATAAGTGAGATTTGATTTTCCTGCAGAGTGTATTTGACCTTAATGCACTCTCTCCAATCATTTCCTCAATTATTTTGTCGACGCAAAGAGTTGTGTCTCTCTACAATGTAAAGAAAAACAATCCGGGTAAGTACGGGCAGCTAGGGCCACAAGCATCTTCTATCAGACATTACATTGTCATTTAGGTAGCTGTGGTACAAAAAAATACGATATGACAATGTAGCCGACTCACAGAGCTATTGTGCAGCTCAATAACGATATGACACTACACCATAATGAATTTAAAAAATATATACTGTATACTGTTGTAATATAGATATACCGAAATAACAAAAATATTAGATACAGTAGATCTACAGTACCCAATATATTGTTCTATTAATATGCAGCAATATAAAATATATATATATATATATACTGTTGTAATATAAATATACTGAAATAACTAAAATATTACTGTAGATACAGTAGATCTACAGTACACAATATATTGTTCTTCAGTATTAATATGCAGCAATATTAAAAATATATATACAGTACTGTTGTAATATAAATCTACCGAAATAACAAAAATATTAGATACAGTAGATCTACAGTACAATATTTTATATTAAAAAAAAATTAAGTTATATAAATATACTTACGCGTTAGTTACCCTTGGTGCCCTTTCGCGTTCTCTGGTTTTTCCGTGAGCATGATAGCTCACGGTGGTTGCTGGCACAACGATGCCAGAAGTAGCTAACCAGCGTTGGATAGCAGCAATTCGGTGTCCGCTCGTGTACATCTCCTTAATTCGCATGCTGAGCGCCTTGGAAATCTTAACAGGCATTGCTGAGAGTAGAAAAAATACAAACACAGTATATTCGATGTTTAGTCGATGTGTATTCAATGTGCAGTGAATCCACAAAATGGATGGTGTATTTATACGGTAATGACTCACATTAGAGTACACCCACTTTCAACACCTGTACCTCGTCGCCATGCATAAAAGGTTACACACTTTGCATAGCCCACCACTCGATGATCTTTATCTGAACTTTCCCTTGTCCAGATACTGCATTATGCCATCTGCTTCCATGGATCAAACCCGATTCTATGGACGCAGGAACCCACTCGCCTGTGCCGTGCCTGTCATGCAGAAAAAGCGAAAGGCGTCAGCCGTTTCCACGCCAAGGCCAAAGCGACAGGCTAAGGCCAATAAAGAAAACCTTCTGCTGACCCCAAAGGCTAAGGGTTTTAATAGACGTCAGCCTTATTATGTCAAGAAGAAATACGGTGATGTACACTCCACGCAAAACAAATGGCAGCCAACCCATCGAACCCGCAGACCACTTCCTCCCATAAGCTTCGACGACTCTGCCGCCGCTGTCCTGGAAATCTTCAGCCCGTCTTCTCCACTACTCATCCTCGACGCTGCCGCCGCCCTCCCGGAAACCCACAGGACATCTTCGCCAGTTCTAATCGACGACGCTGCCGCTGGTGCCTCTGAAATCAACGGGTCACTTTCTCCTTTGCGCTTAGACGACTCTGCCGCTTCTCCTCTCCCGGATATCAACAGGTCACCACCTCCACCCTTCTTCGACGATGCTGCCGCTTCTCTCCATGGAACCCCCATCTCATTCTCCGTAGCACACATCCACCCAGATGTCCACACACCATGTACAAGAAGCAGCTCGTTAGACCGGATGCTGAATGGGATAAGTGAATGCTGAATGGGATAATGGATATCCCCGGGGACTCTATTATGCTGACAAAGATAGATCTGCTTCTGGAGACCATGCTAAATATGGAGCAACGGATGCTAAATATGGATCAACGGATGGATCGACGGATGGAGAAGATAGAGGCTGACATAGCGGGGATACATCATTTGCTCGGTGTTCATGCCCCTGTTTCCCCGACGCCGGAGCAGGAGGGTGGCATGGATGTGATAAATGGGAGCATCGACCAACTTCCATCACCAAGCGCACCCCCTCCACCAGAAAATTTTGTGAACATGTATGCCGTTGAGGAGGACATGACAACCCCGTCAAGACCCCGCCAGGAGACAACACGGCGACCAAGACAGGAGGAAAGCTTCCTCCCAGACAACCAACCCTCGCCCGTCGCCACAAGCACACCCGCTCACAGAAGACCTACATTCGCTCGCATCGATACGGTGCTCGACATCATCCTGCGCGATATGCCACCGGCACTCAGGGAAAAGTATAGGGTGATGAGTGCTGGTGCACCCCACAAGTATGCCTTGTTAATTTTTAAGCATCATGTGTCCTACTTGATGTACTGCGTTTTATATATTTTATGAATAAAGATTTTTTTTTAATAACAACATGTGACTGTAAACCATACTGACTGACTGTAAATGTTTTTACTTTTTGTACATAAATGTTTTCACTAGCAGTAAACCATACACCTGTTGATGTTTTGAATTGCTGTGCACTTAAAATGTTTTTACATTGTACAGTATTTGTAAATAAATGTTTTTTGTACTTACTCCACCAATAAAAGAACATGTTGATTTGTTTTAAATTGTTCCATTGTCTCCTTTTATACTGTAACAAAATACAGTGTTTCTAGAATGTACACTACTGTCCAGGCGTACTGTATACTGTAGGCATGCTCAGAACTGCACATCACAAGAGTATTAAAAAAAATAGAAGACACATACTGTACTGTACTGTTGTCAGGGCGTGCTCACCACAAACGAGACGGGACCGCGGTGCTGAGGTGGGATATAACGCCACCCACAGCCACGAGGGCACGTCTTGAGAGTAGAGTGGTCTGGGAGTCCGGATCGGGGCAGGAGAGGTACGGATGGTAGAGGGTGCTGTATGCCAAGTCCGGGGTTAGAGAGAAGGACGTAATCGTTTACCGTTTGCCAAGATCGGAATTCCAGAGGTGCGGAGAGTCGTGTTGCCGTATGCCGAATTCGGGATGCCAAGGGTGCGGGTAGACGTAGCGGAAGCCGGTTCGGTACACGAGGAAGACTGCAAAACAAGACAGGACAAAACAGGACTAGGGAGGCAGAGAGTGATGAGAACAACTGGTTCTATGCTCAGCCAACGAGTCAGTGACACTGTAAGGTATATATTGTATATATATTGTATATAACGAGTCAGTGACACTGTAAGGTAAGGTATATATAGGAGAGAGGGTCCAATGGCAGCACAGCAAGGTGGGGGGGTGTGGAAGGGCCAGGCTACGGCAGGGATAGGTCCAGCATGAGTCCCAGGGGAGGAGCCATAAAGCCCAGTAGTCAGACTGCATTGGATTGCAGCAATGGTTTGAGGTGCTGTGCCTTTAAGGGGTTGGTGCGGCTCCGTGTGGCCGTGCCTCCGTGTAGCTGTGCTTGCTGGCGCGTGACCGAGCGTAGCCGGCGGCTCAAGAGTAGAAGAGGAGTTTTGGCGTGCGCGCGCGCGCCCACGTGGAGCCGTGATCGGCGTTCCGGAGATAGGCTGCCTGTACTGTATGTACTGTAATATATGTAGAATAAATGCATACTTTTTATTTTTTCGGGTTTATTACACAGTATACTGTATATAAAAAAGTATTGTATACTGTACGGTCAGAAAACATCAGCATACTGTTTCAGGTATTCTATCCTAATCAATAACAACGGCCACTAAACTGTAGACTCCGGTACGTGGTTTTTTAAATCCGATTCAGCAATGTGCAGGCATTGTTACACAAAGCGATATTATCCATCGAAATCCCTCCATTAGCTGTTTTATTTTCTGAGGAAAAACAAAAAGAAAAGTTTTACTGTAATGGTCAGTCCCCTTAAAGAAGTTCCCAGTCAGTCCCACCAATAAATTTCTCGGGGGGCGTCCCCTGTTCACATGCGCGTGCGCCTACCGTCGATGTGATGACACGTATATGAGTTTCAAGAAGGTTCCAATGCGCATGCGCCTAGCGTTCCACCAATTGTTCAGTATCTGCAGTACAGTACTGGAGAAGCCGCTCAGCCAATAATATAGCTTACAGGAGAATCGCTTGACTCTTGAATCGCACCAATATTGATATTGTCAAAATAAAAAAAAACAGAAAATAATACGGCAACAATACTCACCATAGAATTTCCCATTCAGCTGGCACCGGCGCCGGGCCACTGCCAGTCCAGTATTCATACACGTTGACAGTTGGCAGCGGGACTAGTCAGCTGTAGTCAGCTGATGAGGCTGGAAATCGCATGCAAGCTTGCTTGAAACTGCACGCGAAATCCGGTTCAGGCTGCAGGTATCCGTGCGTGGACAGACAGCAAGGGTTGTCACTGACGGTGGGACCGTTATTGGAAGCTGGTGCTGGTGCTGGTGCTGGTGCTGGCGCATTGCTTGGCAGCGACTGTCGTTTCTTACTTGGTTTTAACATGACCTTTCGCCTTTTGCCGTCTGCATGAATATAGATACAGGAAAACCCCGGTGATACACACCAATACCCTCCAATAAATTCGGGATCAATACGATAAAAACATGGATCGCTACATAACCTTTTCCTTATTGCACGCTTCCACGTATGAGGAGCTGGCGAAAATTTGTAAAAGTCATAGTTTTCGATAAAATACTGATAAATTTGAACAACTGTTGCCATCTTATCATCTGTTGCATTAATCGCGGCCCATATCAAATACGCGTAAGTTCTGTCGGGTTTTTGGAAAACGGGCTGCACTTGAACACTCATGGTGGCGGATCTCTGGAGAATAACAGAAACTGGTGCTTGGCTTTCTTTAATATGATAATAGCCCACTGTGGTATCTTTTTTAAACGAAACACCTGCAAGTCGACGCATTACTGAAGCGCATGCGCATTACAATTCATGAATATCTGCCAACCATTCTCAATAAACGCATGAACCGCGCATGACCCGCGCCTGAGAACGCAACATGAATGCGGCATGCACCCGGTGAAGTGCGTCGCATTCGGAAAAAAATCCAGGACAAATGTGGTGATGTTTTAGAATAAAATGGGCCGCAGCAGTAAATGACAATTGAATACAGATTCATCATGTAAGAGGAGGAACATGCATGGGCTATATAGATACTTAGTTAAGTTAAATGGTGAGTAAATGGTGAGTAAAAAAAGTGACAAAAACCCTCCACAGCAAAGCATATAGCAAATGGAAAAATAACTGTATGCTCATTTGCATGTCTTAGGCAGGTCTGCAATCCCGCCTTTCACCATATCACCCAGCACAGAGCACTTCCACTGTAGCAAGGGATTCAGGGAAATGACATGCAAATGAGCACACAGTGCCACTTTTTGCTTCAAAATCATTCTAAACATGGTTCCCTATAGGCCTAAGCTTGCTGCATGGTCACAGCTTTAAGCACAGCCAGGGTTAAGATGCATAGCCAGTAAACCCACCCACAGACAGCTGTTTCAACCTTAATGGGTCTCATCAGTGTGGGGTTGGTTACACTGGCCATGCAAAGCTGAAGCAATGAGGATGGGTTTTTACCATACTTAGTTAAGTTATGGTGAGTAAACAAAGTGTCAAAAACCCTCCACAGCAAAGCATATAGCAAATGGAAATATAACTGTATTTCTCTAAGAGTGTGTTGCATTACTATACATATGTGTGGATACCATGTAGTCCCTATTGGTATATAGGGATAGAATTACTGTACATTGTACATTTGTATGTGTAAGAGTTGGGTGTGTGTGCATTCATACAGCGCAGTATTTATAGGCATGAGATTTAGCACTCATGGGAAGGGAGTTCTCTTGTGTAGTGGCTCATGAAACTGCGGTCTCGGTTTAGGTCACCGGTCAGTGTCCCGAACAGTTTCCTAAATGTGTATTCATGCAACCGTCTCTTTTCGGTGTTCTAAGATTACCTTTTGAGTATGGCCACCTTCAGATCAGACAGACAAAGTCAGAGAAATGTTGCCGACAGGACTGTCTCTTGTTCCGCGTATGATGCTGTGGCGATGAAGATTCATTTTATTGTTTAGACCCTGTCCTGTCTCACCTATGTAGTAGCAGCCCCCTGGGCATTTCATGCACATGATGAGGTACACGACATTGCTGGAGGAACAGGTGAACCTTCCTTTGATTTTGTACTCCAGATTCCTGTGCGGTATGTGTATTGTGTCCGCTGTGTGGAGCATTGCACAGGTTTTGCATCTTGCATCCTGGCTGGTCTTGTCCCGCATTCAGTTGTATTGTTGAATACTTTACTCCTCACCATAATTTCCTTGAGATTATGAGGTTGTCTGTATGATAATAAGGGTGAAGTAACGGTGGAGAGAGAGGATTCTAGGTGGGAAAGGGGTTTAGATACAAAAGGGGTAGACAAAAGACATCCTTGAGCAGGAGGCAAAAGTCGGGCAGGTGTATAGCGAGAAATTAGGGCTGATATGTAAGGAGGAGCAGAAGAGTGTATACGAAAAAATGTTGTGATCGGTAGGACTGCTACCCCTTCAAAAATCAGAACTCGCCAGAATGGAAAAAGTAAAAAAGGTTTATTGACTACATGCTAAAATATAAAACAAACAATACACAAATAGAACAAAAATCTCCTCCCACGTATATAGCAGTGGGTCTGGTGCTTTCTCCTGTAGGGCATTGGTGTGGCACTGTGCCAATCAATTGGGTTCTTGGCATTTTTTTATTTTAATGGAAATTGAATGTGTTTTATTTGCTGCTGGGTTTTTTTGTTCTGCAGTTTGCCCATTGACTGTCATAGTGTCAAACTATGCCCATACGGCATTGGTGTGGCACTGTGCCAATCAATTGGTTTATTGGCATTTTGTTTAATGAAAATTGAATGTCTTTTTTATTTTATGCTGTTTTTTTTTTTATTTGTAGCTGCACATTGACTGCCATAGTGGCAATCCATGCCTATAGGGCCAATGTGCCAATCAATGGGTAGAGGAGGTGGGAGTAGTTGCCCTGGGGAGGGTGGTTAGGCCTCCCGGGTGGGTAGCGGGACGTCAGGTTAACCCCTTAATTACCATACTTGTTAATAACCGCTAAGGTGACTAAGGGGATAGTGGCCAGTAGTTAGTTTTTTTATTTTACTGTTGGTACCCACTGAAGAAGCGGAAGACGAGGAGGATGAGAATGGCCTTCATCCTGGCAGGGGTAAGTAGAACTTTAATTTACTATATGCTGTCTGGTAAATGTTTTGTTTATGTTTATTTTTTTTAATGGGCAAATTAGTTATTATCCAGATATGAATAGGGATTTTGCCCATTACTGTACTGTATGTGTTGGGGGGGGAGGGGCGAGGGGGGGTTGTTCAATGTATTGTATTGATGTTTGTATTGTAATGTTTATTGGCGGCAGAGGAGGTGGGTGAAGGCGGTCGTTGTCCCAGGGTGGGTGGTTAGGCCTCTCGGGTGAGTAGTGGGAGGGGTTAACCCTTTAATTATCATAGCGGTTATCATGGGAGACCAGGACTTATACCAGGGATCAACTCACCAGACATAAACACAAGAGTTTATAAAATTAATTTATTGGAAAAAAGTTATCCACAACTATACAAATAAACAGACACACATACCCAACTGGGGGAAACTGGGGATACCCTGGAGACCTAGTTGCAGGGACCTCCTTGAAGAGATTTCCCCTGTCCTTCTTCCTACACAGTGCCTACAGGGACTGTTTTTCATGCCTGGGATCAGCACTGGAGCTCTGTATCTGCAGCTGGAAATCCAGAACAGGAGCTTGAGCTAACTAGGGGTCTAACTAGGGGTCTAACTAGGGGTCTCCCTCCCTACCTTTTTATACCCGTAACCCACAACTTTGAAACAGTCAGGGCCAGGTGCTGTCTACGTGCCCAGCCCCTGATTAGTGGGTAGAAATGCAACATAAAAAGAGAAATATAAAAAATGCTACAGGGAAAAGTCACGGGCACTTTTGCAACATTTCTCCTGCAACTAAAATTAACCCCTGGTCCCTGAGGTGCTGGAACCAGGTTTACAATATAGATATACATACATATATAACAATACCAATGTATTATTGACAGTTAGGGGTAATGGCACCCCCTCTGCCCCCAATAAACTAGAGGGACCCCCGCTGTGTTAATCCCTATGGGTCATTAGTCTGGATGCTGGAATCTCACAGCGTGGAAGAGGTTGCCATGCAGAACTAAAGAATAGGTAGTTACATCTGTACAGCAGATGTGAATGAGATAATAGGTTCTCACTATTGAGTAAAGCACACCCCCATGTCCATTTTAAGTAGTTTTATATTTTGTTATATTAGGTTATTGTTGTTACTTTTGTTTTTATTACAATTCATTAAAAGTACATTTTTATATAAACTAAATAATTGGGTGGGGTTTATGTACAGAGCGCAGTGAATAGGAACCCTTTCTCCTTTATTTTCTTACATTTTCTTAAATTGTTCCTTGCTAGCACCACCCCTACCTCTCAGACGTGAGCACATACGTGTGCTAGTAGAGCAGGATTTATTACACTCTTAATGGGTTTCTTTTTACCCTTCACATACAGTAATCCAAAGCACATGGCTCTCCGAAAAACTATTGACTAAGTGGAATACAGGCATCATGACCTTTTGGGGAAATAGTTACAATCGATGTGATGTATAACTGCTCCTTACTTAGAACATATTTTAATTAGATAACAGGGCTGTGCTAATGTAACTTGACATTGTTTGTTATAATGATTGGCTTTGATTTTGTAAAATGTGTAAATATGAGAAAACCTGTTATAAAATGTGTCCCCAAATATATAAATACGTTTTTTTTTTAAACAAACTTTATTACTAACTGTATAAGTATCAAAATTAACAAAATTCAGAACTCTTATGGCACCTCTGGTGTTGCCTGTAATGGCGACTTTGCCCTCCATGCTGACTAGCTAGGCTGGTATGTCAAAGTGAGGCCAACATGGAAGGGGGTTGGCTGATTGGCCAGACTCAGCACTGGCCACCACCATGGATGGTGCCAGTATTTGGAAGAAAGGCTGCATCACCTTGATGACCTGCTGCATGACACAAACCAGCTGATTGGTGTGGCTGATCAGGGAGGTAACTATACTGCGGCCCAAGGCCATAAGCTCTCTGTGATTACAGAGGGAGTCCTCAATAAGAATGCAGAGATAGCGGCTTTGGCAACGTCGCTTAGAGCAATGCCAGTTCCTTCCTGAATTCCTGCCTCTACATTTTGGTGGAGGTGCCACTTCTGAAACAGCACAGGTGCCCTAATTGGCATTGAAAAGGATGAAGGCAGTGGAGCCGCAGAAGGGGGCTCTGCGGATTCTGCCAAATCCATGATCGCCAAGCTTTCCTCTGGAATATCCACTGATGGCCCCATGTAGAGGTAAGATTTAAGATAAGATATTGCTACTTAGATTGGCGTATGTGAACATAAAATAATCAGCAACATAATCAAACTATAGTACTTAACTGTCAACTGCATAGTCTAACCATGTATGTTTTGCCAAGAGTCAACATCCGCGATACCTTATATCAGATATCCCCACGGGCCAGTACCTCCGATTAAGGAGAAACTGTTCTACTGAAGATTTTAAAATCAAAGCCAAGGATCTGAAGGAACGGTTTCTCAATCATGGGTACTTTCTGAACGTTTTGAAAAGATCTTACCAATGACCATTGCTTAGCAATAGAGATACTGTACTAACATCTCAACACCAGACATAGCCCCAACAGATCAGGTGCATTTTTAAGCAATAATTGTATAGGATCTGGATTTTTTTTGAGTTAGTGAGCACCACTAATAGAACCGTACCTTTCCTGACGTGATGGTATGGCATCTTAAAAATGTTTCGTGTAGGACTGCTACATTCAGTACAATAGCATCTATTTATCTGAGTGTATAATTTACATTACATGTGAATGTAGATGCACTAGTGGCTAAATATTCACATCAACATTTCAATGTGTAATGATGTGATGAGTTTGTAGTTGATGTCGCAGTACGGTACATCAATGAACATTGTGTTGACTCACAACTTTGAATCACTGTATTGGGCCACAAAACTTTTGTACCTTGATTTAGGTCATAGTACTCCCCTTGCTCAGGTTCGGACTAACTGTGTTTGATGTCCCTCGTCACTTGGCAATCCAAAAATGCCCTCATGGCAGAGTGGAGCAGAACCTCTCATCCAAAGGGCTCAACTCCAGCGCTTTGTTGGGGGGGACACCTCCTCCAGTTGGAGAAGCCTGCGACTGCTGCCCATTTTTGGTGAACCGTCCTCTATGTCCGAGAACCTTTTTTTTCGATTTCTCGGGGCAGCTGCGTGAAACTTTTCATTCTGGTCTACTCTGAGCTTTTGATCCTGGCTACAGATAGGAACACAATTGTTGAGATGTTACTGTAGGTTACTTTTGGTTTTGGGAGTGAAATGTTTATGCAGTAGTAAGGCTTTCTGTAACAATTCAAACATGTATGTCTGTATGTGTCTTCCATATAGTGCAAGTATCTGTGGCACATACACGGACACCAACAAGAGGGGGGTTACATGTTCCCCCTGTATTAAGATGTATCGAGTCATAGAGAGGCATATATGCACACTGCAATATGGTGCTGGAGGGGGGTACTTATCTGCCGATGCACTGGGTCCAGGGAGGTCCAGACATCCCAGGGAAATACAGTAAAGAGAATGGAAGCAGGTACACGGGCTTATACAAAACTATTTAATGTGCCACAAAAATATCCAACGTATCGGCAGAATCTCTATGCCTTTATCAAGGAGAGGGCTACAGAGTACATCCACAAATACCACTATATATACCTAATGGGTACTCACCCCTCCATGACAGCTGCTGCCATTCTCCAGGAAGTTGACGCCCACAGTGTGATGTCAGGAAGTCTGCGCGACGTGGCGTGATGACGTCATGTGTCACCAGGGGGGAGGGGCACCAGCAGCAGACTCCCTCCCTCATGGCTGCACATGGAGTGCAGCCATGTAAGGGGCAGCCCTTCTCCTGGCAACCGAAGCACCCCAGGTGACATCAACGTGCCCTCACGACGTGACGCGATTACGTCAGACGTTCCGGAGGGGGCAGGCCCCAGGCAGATGACTTACTGTGTCTGCTGTGGATAGGGCAGCTGGTTGCCATGGAACCCTGCAGTGTCATATAGGGGTGAGAGCCCTTACAAAGAGAACCAAGTTCAGGGAAATAGAGTACAAGCAATAAAAACAAGTGAACATTAATACCCATAAATCACAGTGCTATCACCTGAATAAAGTGTATGCCAACTAATAGCACAGTAACAATAAAAATGAAGAGCGTGTGTAGATGTATCGAACCCCCAAAGGTAACATGGACATGCACAAAAGACAGGAGACTGAAATACATACAAACTGATGGGGTTTACTGTTACACAAAAGAAAAGAAAACTTGGGAAAACAAAATGGAAATAGAACTAAGGGAAATAACAGGACAAACCAAGGTTAGCTGCAAGAATTGCAGTGCTTCATGCAAAGAGCAATAGTAGCACGGGACAAATAATAAACAGGAGGCAAATAGTGCAAAGGGAATGCAAGACAAAAAACAAGAAGGTCACTGATTACCTACAGAACTAGGAGCCTGAATAAAAAGGAACAGGGAAAGACGAGGCACTGGGAAACAGAATGACTTGACTCCTGACCTGTACAAAAAAATAACAAGCAAAGAATTAACAGTCTGGGTGGAGTTTTATACCCAAACTAAGATGGCAGCTGGCCTCATGGACTGTTTTAGGTCTTACCAGTTTTGGACCTGAACTTTACTCATGTGCACCCCTACAGGTCTATGAGTAGTACTGCAGGAGGGAATCACGACACCCTGCCCCCTTTAGTATGTATATATAGTGAGGTGTGACCTTCGAAAATGTGAAATGTCTCTGAGGTGTAAAATATGTTTGCTCACTCCTAAGCTACAGATAAATGGAAGTGTTAACATTTATGCCAAATGTGAAAAAAAAATATTTAATTGGTCAACCTTAATTTTTGCAGTGTACTTCTGTTAATGGTGTCCATACCAAATAAGTAACCAGGCAGACATTCGTAATGTCTGACCACATGATAAACCAGGACCTCATTTTCCTTGGCTGTAAATCGGATGTTACGCACCCATGGATATAGGTCACCTACATGTCACAGGAGGTGAAGCAACAGACAGAGCCTCAACATCAGAGCCTCGGAAAGCACGCAGCTCACTATTCCTGCCCTCTGCACTCTCCTCCCAGAGCCTCCGAAAGCACGCAGCTCACTATTCCTGTCCCTTTGCACTCTCCTCCCAG
>WSYH01005003.1:0-47915 GCA_036426205.1 Ascaphus truei
GACCAATGAGACATCTCTGAGAGGTATTTAAGACCTCTGGGTAATGGCCAAATTATTCCCTGAAGAAGTAGTTACACTGGCGACACACTTTATTCGAGCTCGGCTAGTCCCACGAATTCGGGTATACCCGGGTGTATTGAGGTTTGTGACTGTTTTCTGCCCGAGTGCATTGGGTTATTTTCCAGGCAGGGATTGAAGCATTTTATTCCTGCTGGCTGCAATACTGCACAGTATATATATATATATACTGCATTACAATTCATGAATTTATGCCATCTGGTAGACACGCGAAGCATTGCAGCCTATTAAATCCTAATCATTATCATTTAACAGATCAGCCGCCCGTCAGCCAGGCATGAACCCAGGCTGGAAAGGCAAACGCAACGGGGCTTGTCAGAGGTGAGGAGCGGCGCATTCCAGGTATCTGCCAGGTACATACTGCGTATTTGCTCGAATAAAGTGTGTCGGTGCAGTAGATCTACGAAACATGTTGAATGTATTAATGCCATAATTTTGCCTATATTCATCCTTTGGATTTGTATCACTATCAGCTTATATTGGCTGACACTGTGCTAACTGAGCGATTTCTGCGCCGGTAAGAGACTGTAAGGGACTCTCCTTCTTCCTCCCTATTGATTCCTCCATTGCCACGAGAACTGTGACGTCACTCCGCTACACCACGTGACGGAGCGGCATCGTGGCACGCTGTGTAAGCCCCTGCAGCTGCGGAAGTGTTTGCAGAGCAATTCCAACAGCTCTGGACTTCCCTAAGATCATAGCAGCTGGGAAAAGCAGCAAATCTACACAGGAGAGACGGGGGACTGTAGGGGAATTCCCCTGGAGGCAGTATATCGCCGGTTGAGGAGCGGTCCCACTAAGTGTCTGAATCTGCAGTATTACCAGGCTGCTTGAAAGGAATCCCCTTGTGAGCAGCGTCCTGCTGTGTGAGGAGTGCATGAAGGATCCCATGCCCCAGAACCATCATAGAGGCTCCTGCAGAGACAGCTGAGTGCCAGACCGTCCTGTTTTACAGCTACAGAGTGGTAACCAGTGTGTTATGCACTAAATGCACATGTTATTTCTATCTGATGTACGCAGATTTATTACCCCTTTAACATTGTAATACATTCTATTACTTACTTCACTATTTGGCGTTGTGCGCTGTTTTCTTTTTGTTTCCATTTCTTAGAGTGTGTGGGGTGCTGAGCCACCCCTAATGTTTATAGCAGCAGACGCCCTCATCAACCACACGGTTATGTTATAATTTAATTATTTAATCACTTATTCACTGTGGTATTGTGGTTTACTTTATTTATATATGATTTAGTCACTGCACTGTATTCAATTATAAGGAGATAGATAGTAGCGCACAGTTTATTTCTGTTGTCCCTCTTAAAACCATTCATCTCCAGTCACTTCTTTCCGGATCAGACTCGTAAACCGGACCCCATTACTGTCCAAAATAACGAGGAATACGAAGTTCACTCTCTTTTGTATTCTCGCCTATCCTGGGCCAGCTCCAGTTCTTGGTGCAGTGGAAGGGCTTTGGCCCTGAAGAGAGATCCTGGGTACCTTTAAAGGACATTCATGCCCCGGCCCTTCTTAAGTCCTTCAGGAAAAAGTTTCCGTCCTGAGGCCGTTCCTGAAGAGGGGGGTACTGTCAGGAATCGGCATCCTCCGCGCTCCCCACACAGAGCACTCTCTCCCCTCAGGGAGTCCCTGGACACACAAAACAATCCTGCCTTACCGACCTCTGCGGCTCCCCACCCCTGCCGCCGTCACGGGATCACTCCCCTCAGCGATTCCTCTGCTCAGCGCCGGGCGCGCCCACACCCTCCCGCGCGCACACCTGCACCATCCACTGTCTCGGTCCACGTGCATACACGCGTTACGGAGCGCGCTCATTCTGCACACTTTTCTTCCCATCCCCCGGACCTCAGGCTCCGCCCCCGCACACCACACGAGCATACTCAGGTTACCAACAAGACTCTTCTTTAAGTCTGCTGTTTTTTATACTCACAAGAGTGAGGATGATACTGTGTATGTAAAGGTATCTTTGGGTGTATCTCTGCAGTGATGATAAGCTGGCTGGAACCTCGGTGTGGGAATGTATTCCTTAAATGGTTAAACACAGAAAAGCCAAAATAGCGCGATCTGTTTAAAAACTGTATTCAAGTGGTTAAAAATATAACAATACTCACATGATGTATGCTATTTAAAAGCATTTAGATACGCAATGGATCCCGCCTCCGGTGTCTTGGTGCAGTTTTTCCTTCCCTCTTCTTGGCGTGCGTCTCACTCCTGCGTTCCAGCACGGCGGATGTGACGTCAGTGAGACTTCGGGGGTTCCGGTTTGGCAGGCTGGCTGTGAATCACCTTCACTCTACGCGTTTCTTCCCATAGGATTTCTTCAGGAGTGTTGGTGATGATACTGTGGCTAGATTATATACCCTAACATGTGTGCTGATAGGATCAACACTTAATTAGTGTCTTAAAGGGATATTCATTTATTTATGGCTAAAGTGCAAATGTGCTATTAAAAGTCTCAAGTATCAGATAATTCTAATTAGTACTTGATTTAGATGTTATGCAAATTGTTATGAATAGATGTGTATATATTGTTACAACATATTTCATGATTACATGTACATTAATGTAATCTCCATATTACAACATATATGGAGTCCAAAACAGAATAATATATAAACTACAATTTATTTAAAACTTAGAACTTAGCGTTGCAATAAAATTAATTTTTATAAAATATAAAATATGTAAATTTATAATAACATTCTATATAGCATTTAAAAACCTTGGTATATTGAACATTTAAATGCTATATAGAATGTTATTATAAATTTACATATTTTATATTTTATAAAAATTAATTTTATTGCAACGCACAATAGAATACTGCACAGGTGGAGGCGCTACCGAGTATCGTTCCAGGATACACACCAAGCTCCTTGCAGTGGAGGCTCAGGCTTCTTGTGAGCCATCAGGTATTGCACCACACACACACCGTAGCTACACATCTCCCAGGTGGTGTGGAAAAGTGCGCTACATATACAACAAAAATCAATTTGGCAGATCAGTTTCATTTTGCTGGGTTAAAACAGATCCAATGCTGATCATTATTCCCCTAATTATAGAGGTAAATAAGAATTGAACTCAGGGAGTGTTAGGACTTGCTAACGGCCATGCCTTGAAGTGGCAGCAGGCTTAAGACGCTTTGGCCAAATCGTTGAACTGAATAATATATAGGTGTAAGCCTGCTTCCTATCACTGGCAAGCTGTTACTCTGTGCTGTGTTACCTGCTGGCTCACAGGGCCCGAGCCTCTGCCACGGAGAGCCTGGGGTGCATACAATGTATAGGTTCGGTGCAGCGCCTCCACCTGCGACAGATCCCGCCAAAGGGGGAGTTAGTCTTCGCAGGACGTTTACACAAGAATTACTATTACATGACCATGTTCTAAAACCAATCTCGTTTACTGATAGATCAACCTTACGATACATTACATGCCATGACATTTCGGTATGCTGGTACACATCATTTAACACGCCACGGAGGATGTCAACATCCTTGCGCCTCGGTGGACGCCAACACTTACTTGCGCCTCGGCGGACGCCAACAACACTTTCCACAATCCCGCCACCGGGTGATCCCACCCCGTGTCCAAATACGCTAATCAGTTCTCCCGTTCCCACAGGTCGTATGTATGTGTATGGGTGACTGCGCAGCCACTATGTCTCAGGTGATTGAAAGGTAGAGTTGGTGCACTTGATGAAATACCTGTCGAGCACTCCGGTGCTCGGAACTGCTACGATTCTTCGAAAAGAGTCTCTGAGGGTACCACGCTCTTGCCCTCGCTAGGATCCGGGGCGCTTCTTCTCGAACTCTGGCCACTCTACGGAGGTCTGAGCCCGATCTCCTTCTCGACAGAATAGTCCCGAACAATACTAATAGTTAGGGGGTAAAACCCTTACTAAGGATGTCCCTAGCTCAGCTTGTCTCTACGGTGACTCAGGGCTAACTGGGCCGGGGGCACCTGGCCTGCGCCTGGGAGTACAACCTCCCAGCACAGTATCTTCGTCTCTCCACGAAGCTTTGAGTCCACGTGCGCGCAACCCCTGCCTATATGTCTGGCAACTCCTCCTCCCATAGGCTAACCGCTCTCACCTGACCCTCCCCGTAGGGCTGCTGGGTCAAGGGACTGCTCCTCTCCCGCCAAATTGTACTCTCCTCCTTCGTGGGCTCTGCAACTACTCTTTGCAAGCGCAACCTCCCAATTCCTCGGGGTGAATCAGGGGTCACGGCTACATCGATATATATAATATATAGGTATTATATAGGTATTGCACTGTGTATTTTTGTCACATTGGAAGTAGCTTTGGGCATCTTTGTTTGTTTTTTGTTGTACCCCCCTGTGCAGCACACACATACAAAACATGGCGCCAACCCCTTGTGCAGCACACACACAACATGGCACCCCCCTGTGCAACACACACACACACACACACACACACACTCACACACACACACACACACACACACACACACACCATGGCACCCCCCTGTGCAGCAGACACAACATGGCACCCCCCTGTTCAGCACACACACAACATGGCACCCCCCCTGTGCTACACACACACACAACATGGCACCACCCCTGTGAAGCACACACAAATGGAACCCCTCCTGTGTATCACACACACAATGGCACTCTTCTGTACAGCACGCACAACATGCCCCCCCACCTGTGTAGTACACATGCACACACACAACATGGCACCGGGGGAGCCATGCAGCAGACCCATATAAAATCGCACCCCCTATGCAGCACACATACAACATGGCACCGCCCTGTGCAACACACACACAACATGGCACCCCCAATGTGTAGCACACACACAACATAGCACCTCCCTGTACAGCACACACACACACACACACACACACATAACATGGCACCCCCCTCCCTGTGCAGCACACACACAACATGGCACCCCCCCGTGCAGCATACACACAACATGGCACCGTGCAGAAAACATGCAACATGCCCCCCACCCTGTGCAGCACACACACACAACATGGCAGCACACTCACACAATATGGCACCCCCCATGTGCAGCACACACAACATGGCACCCCCCCGACATGAGTACAGAGAGCGGAACGATCAGAGGGTGAGGCTGCACGCGGTAAAGGTACCCACGTTTCCAGTCTATCGAAGTCCTTCTCGCGAGACAATTCCATCCTGAGCTGATTCTAATACCTTACACAATTGTATAGTCAGCAAAGATGGCTACTTGTACCTCGATACCAACCTCAGTCATTATAAACAGATTAAAGACAGGGGGTCCACAGGTACCGATCACCTGGGTACTCAACTCACGATCTCTACCACACTTAAAAGTCCATTTGATACAAACCCTCTGTTGTCTGTCCTTTAAACCCGTTCAATACCAGGGGCATAATTGATTACTGCAGTTCAATTTCTTATTGTTGTCACACCAACCTCGTGTGAGAAACCGTACGCAAAAGCTTATGCAAAATCTAAAATAGACCACATCACACGGATTCATTACGCCTGAATCTAAATCCTACTGACACCGTCACAAGTAAACAACTTAAGGTAATAGTTGGCAGGATCTACCTCATAACATTCATGGCGACTAGCTACTAAATTGTTGTTCCATTAGGAATTACTGAACATTATCCCCTATATAAACGTCAAGTAGTTTGCCCACTAGTGACAGTCAGCTTACGGTCGTTTAATTCCTCCTTGTGATCAGCCCCTTGTTTAAATAAGGCCCCACATCTGCCTACGCACAATCTTTGGTTACTGAGCATCGGGGAAACGGAGTCCTTGAAGATAAATACTATGGTTTGGCTATTCTAGGAGCTTAACTCCTGAAGACTCTTGGATGTCATGCCACCGGGCAGGGGCAGTTATTGTATTGATTTTCTACCGATTATGAACCGGCTTCCTCAGCTAACAATTGTCCTTAATATGGGGTATGTGGCTTCCTCCTGCGGCACCTACTATTTGACACTTGATTCCTCCCTACACATGTGTAAACACAGAGGCAAGACTAGTTGGTTACATAGCACTTGCTTGTGGTCCTAGCATCTCCCAATAAGCATCTGCCATACCCACTCAATGATAAGAGGTCACTATATTTTCGGTTTCCAGTCTGTGTATATTAGGCTACTAAAGAACTTGGAGGGTGGAACCTACTTTATTGCAATCCTTTTGTCATCTTATCCATTTGCTAATGTGAGTCCCTTTGGTGAATTGTGGGGGTGACACTGGCGTATAATATGATAACGATGGCTCCGTCCACGTCTGAGTTAAGGATCTAAACGCCCTGTCCATTCTGATCCCATTTCCCGCCCAACAGGTGTTATAGAGCCACACATTGGTTTGAGCGTGATTCTTGTTAAACTGAAGACCCAGAGTACCACTGATGAGTGGGCTGTTCAACAACGGTTTGTATTTTGTAATACGCCCATGTGACTTGCTGACATTTTGATCCCTGCCAAACAAAAAGAGGTTACTGAGAAGAGGACTGCAGTTTATTAAAATGCGCATTCTACAAGTTAAGGCTGGGTGTGGAACACCGAATAATTGTTGTGGAATAAGTGATTGCAAAGAGACCAGTGTATGGATCCTGGTTACCACCCAAGTCCAAGATGCGGGATTGTTGTAGGACTTCTACATGTGGGAGATGACCAAATCAAAGAAGCCCCTTCTCGGGGTTGGTCTCGCAATGAATTGGGGTCATATAATGTGTCTGTAGAGAAGCACCCCAAAAACCTGTTTCATTGGTTGTAATGTGAGCGTCTCATGCCCCGGGCTTTGGATCGATCAAAAGCCCCCAATTAGGCAAATGACACCCAGGTTGGGAGGCCTGTCTCCCAATGCAAAAGGATTAGTCGCTTCAATCTCACCAGAAGTCAGTGGTTGGATGGCATAGCCCAGACAAACATGTTGTCTTGACTGTGCCCGTTCCACTGACTGAAGGTTATCAACATGTCTCGCCACATTGCAGAAATGCCTCAAAAGACTCCCTGATAATAGGTGGAGAGTCCGGGGTTATAACACATGACGCACCCACAACTCACCGCCCCCGCTGATTGTTTCGACCTTCCGAAAAAGAGAAAACCACTCGTAATTAGAATGCCCAAGGAGAAACGGTCAGCCAACAATTTTCAGGAATGCTATGAACTACGCGCTGCAACGATGAATGCCACTGTTAGCCCTATGTATTCGAAGTCCGTAGTGCAGGCTTTGAGCTTGAGGAGGTCCAAAGCCAGGCAGTAAGTTTTGCAGCCTGTACTATGGATCTTATCGCCTGCCTCATTTCTGGGCCCACTTGATTTGAAGTCGTGTATAGTTGCTAGTATGTATCGATACGAGGGGGCTCACTGTTGTCAACTCGCACTTGCCCCATTCTACCCCAAACCCCCGATCCTCCACTGAGGCAGTCAGCCATCTGTTCATTCCCCTCCCCCCCACCGAGTTAAAACCTCCCAACCTTTTTAACATTCCCCCCTAGCACACCAAAGCCCTCTTCATGGTGAGGTGCAACCGTCCCCAGAAAGATAGGGGCACCCGCAAAAAGGAACCCCCCCAGTGCTCTAAAAACCCAAAACCCTCCCTCTCAAACACACGCTGAGCCAGCATTAACCTCCCACATCGACTGTCTCCCGCAGTAGCGCAGGACACTGGTTGCATTTGCAAAATACACCTTAGGTCCTTGCCTTAAAGCTTTGGCCAGATCCCTGTAATCATGTTTTAAGGACCCTCATCTTTCTCTAACTGTCATTGGCCAACGTGTACAAAGACCGCCGGGGGCAATCCCATCCCCCCTCCCCCAACAATCTGTCTACCCAATACGCAATTGCCGAAACCCAGCACCCGGGAGACAACAAACTGTATGGTTCATGCTGTAATGGCAACAGATTGCCCTATCACCTTCCTAATAATGGAGTCCTCTACCTCCACAATCTTTCTTTTATCTGAGCATCCTGAGTCCCCACTGTGGCGAGGAACTATTCCCCTGACTGCTAGAGGAATTAGTCCCCAATCCTGCCATTCCGCCCTGACACTCCCAAGTATCTCACTCAACAATCGCCCCTACCTCCGTATATTACCCACTCACTCAATCCCTACACAAAATACATATCAAAAAACCCCACCACCCCGCAATAACGAATATAAATACCGCCCCGCCAATACATATTATAAGACGCCAGCTTCCCCATACATTTTTAAAAACCCCCCCCCCCAATACATATTTTAAAAATTGGGCCGCACAGGTAAAATCATCTATATACCACCCCCCTGCTCCCCGTGTCTCCCCCCCCGCATCTCCATGTCTTCCCCTGCGTCTCTCCCCCCTGCATCTCCCATGTCTCCCCCATGCATCTCCCAGTCTCCCCCTGCATGTCCCATGTCTCCCCCCCCCTACGTGTCCCTGTCTCCCCCCTGCGTTCCTCCCATGTCTCCCCCCCTGCATCTCCATGTCTCCCCCCATGCATCTCCCATACTCCCCTGCATCTCCGTCTCCCCCCTGCATGTCCCATGTCTCCCACCCCTGTGTCTCCATGTCTCCCCCTGCATCTCCCATGTCTCCCCCTGCAGTCTCCCTGTCCCCCTGCATCTCCATGTCACCCCCCCTTCATCTCCCATGCCACCCCCCCTTCATCTCCATGTCTCCACCCACCTTCACTCCCATGTCTCCCCCACACCTTCTATCTCCCATGTCTCCCCCCACCTGCATCTCCCATGTCTCCCCACCTGATCTCCCATGTCTCCCCCCACCTGTATCGCCACTGTCTCCCCCACCTCAACTCCAATGTCTCCCCCACCCTCATCTCCATGTTCTCCCCCCCCCTGCATACATCCATCTCCCTCTCTCCCCCATATGCCTACCTCAGGCGGCTCGTTCGGTGGAGCGGGTTCACGGTGGGAAGCTGCGGGTTCAGCGGAGGCGGCAATCTGGGCAGTGCTCACTAGCAGCAGGCACTGGAAGTGCAGCACTGGCTAGTGACACTGGGGTGCCGGAGGGGAGGACCGGACCGGGGGAGGCCAGAGTGCCGAGGGATGACGGACTCGAGGGCCGGGGGGAGGGCCAGAGTGCGGGGAGCGGGTGCCAGAGGGATTCCAGATGTCAGGGGAGAGGCCGAGTGTCGGGGAGGGACTAGCGGGACCAGGTGCCGGGGGGAGGGCTGGAGGTACTGGGGGGGGGCGGGGGCGGAGTACCCAGGTGGAGCCAAAGGGCTGAGTACCGGGGGATGCCGTGGGGAGTGCCATAGTAACCGGGGAAGGCTGAGACAGCGGAGAGCAGGCAGCCAGGGCGTCCGCCTGCGACTTCTTTGTTTTTTACAAAGCCCCGCCCTGGCATCTTCCACCTTTATCCAATCCCTGTTGGCCGGCATCCAAAGGCCCGCCCCCGACATCCTCCATCCAATCCCGCTCGGCATGTTATACCAAGAAGCCCAACCCCTGGCAGAAAATACTCACAGGCCGGGCTGTGCATCCTCTCCTCACCGCCGCCGCCGACTTCTGCAACCTTCCACCTACAGGCTAAAAATGGGACAAGCGAGAAAACCCGACATTTCCGGACAGCACTGAAAAAAACGGGACTGTCCCGGTAAAACCGGGACATCTGGTCACCCTACATTTGTGTATTTGTGCTGCACGGGGTGGGGGGGTGCCATGTTTGAGTGTTGCACAAAGGGGGGTGGATCTGTTGTGTGTGTGTCCTGTCATAGTGGGGCAGTTTGTGTGTGTGTGCTGCACTGGGGGGTCATGTTGTTTGTGGGTGTGTGCTGCACATGGGGTGTCATGTGTGTGTATCGTGCACGGGGAGGTGCCATGTTGTGTGTGTGCTCACATGGGGGGGGGTGCAAGTTGTGTGTGTTGCACAGGGAGTGGTCATGGTGTGTTGTGTTGCTGCACAGACCCCCCCCAGTGCAGCAAACACACACACACAACATGCCCCACCTGTGCAGGACACACACACAACATGCCACCCCCCTTTGTGCAACACTCAAAACATGGCACCCCCCCACCCCGTGCAGCACACACACAACATGTAGGGTGACCAGATGTCCCGGTTTTACCGGGACAGTCCCGTTTTTTTCAGTGCTGTCCCGGAAATGTCCCGGGTTTTCTCGCTTGTCCCATTTTTTAGCCTGTAGGTGGAAGGGTGCAGAAGTCGGCGGCGGCGGTGAGGAGGAGGATGCAGCAGCCCGGCCGGTGAGTATTTTCTGCCAGGGGTTGGGCTTCTTGGTATAACATGCCGAGCCGCAGGGGATTGGATGGAGGATGTCGGGGGCGGGCCTTTGAATGCCGGGCCACAGGGGATTGGATAAAGGTAGGAAGATGCCAGGGGCGGGGCTTTGTAAAAAAAAAAGCAGTCGCAGGGGCGACCGCCTGGCTGCCTGCTCTCCCCGGCTCTCCAGCCCTTCCCCGGTACTCTGGCACTCCCCCCCGCCCCCCCCCCCCCCCCCCCCCCCAGTACTCCAGCCCTCCCCCCGGCACCTGGTCCCCGGCTAGCCCTCCCCCGACACTCCGGCCCTCCCCTGACACTCTGGAAATCCCTCTGGCACCCGCTCCCCAGCACTCTGGCCCTCCCCCCGGCCCTCAGTCCCCGGTCCTCCCTCCGGCACTCTGGCCCTCCCCCCGGTCCCCGGTCCTCCCTCCGGCACCCCAGATGCTCACTAGCAGTGCGGCACTTCCAGTGCCTGCTGCTAGTGAGCACATGCCACAGATTGCCGCCTCCGCTGAACCCGCAGCTTCCCACCTGAACCCGCCTCCACCGAAGCCGCCTGAGGTAGGCATATGGGGGAGAGAGGGAGATGGATGATGCAGGGGGGGGGGGGGGGGGAGACACGGGAGATGCAGGGGGTGGTATATAAGAATGATTTTACCTGTGCGGCCCAATTTTTTAAAATATGTATTGGGGGAGGGGGTGTTTTAAAAATGTATTGGGGAAGCTGGCGTCTTTATAATATGTATTGGCGGGGGCGGGTATTTTTATTATGTATTGCGGGGTGGGGTTTTTTGATATGTATTTTGTGAGGGGATTGAGTGAGTGGGTAATATACGGAAGGTAGGGGCGATGTTGAGTGAAGATATTGGGAGTGTCAGGGCAGAAATGGCAAGGCTTGGGGAGACTAATTCCTCTAGCAGTCAGGGGAATAGTTCCTCCAGCACAGTGGGGACTCAGGATGCTCAGATATAAAGAAAGATTGTGGAGGTAGAGGACTCCATTATTAGGAAGGTAGATAGGGCAATCTGTTGCCATTACAGCATGAACCATACAGTTTGTTGTCTCCCGGGTGCTTGGGTTCGGCACATTGCGTATTGGGTAGACAGATTGTTGGGGGGAGGGGGGGATGGGATTGACCCGGCGGTCTTGGTACACGTTGGCACCAATGACAAAGTTAGAGAAAGATGGAGGGTCCTAAAAAATGATTACAGGGATCTAGGCCAAAAGCTTAAGGCAAGGACCTTCAAGGTAGTATTTTCTGAAATGCAACCAGTGTCATGCGCTACTGCAGGGAGACAGTCAGAGATGTGGGAGGTTAATGCATGGCTAAGAAAGTGGTGAAGAAGGAGGGTTTTGGGTTTTTAGAGCACTGGGGCTCCTTTTCTGAGAGGTGCCATCTATATTCTGGGGACGGATTGCACCTCAATGAAGAGGGATCTTTGGTGCTAGGGGGGGAGAATGTTAAAAAGGTTGGAGGAGATTTTAAACTAGGATGGAGGGGGAGGGGAATGAAACAGATAATGGACTAACTAGAATAGTGGAGGATACAAGGGGGTATGGAGGTAGAATGGGGCAAGTGCGAGTTTGACAAACAGTGAGACACCCATAGTAAATACAGATAATACTAGCAAACTTATAAAGACTAAATCAAGTGGGCACAGAAAGGAAGGAGCAGATAAGATAATAGTACAGGCTGAAAAAACTTAAATGCATGCTTGCTAATGCAAGAAGCCTGACAGATAAAACGGGGGAGCTTGAATTAATAGCTGCAAGGGAGCAGTATGATATCATAGTTTGTGGAAACTTTGAACCCCAACACCCACAACTTGAAACTGAAACAACTGAGACACCTGAGACACCCATAACTGAGACACCCATCAGCCTGTGACACACATCATGATGCCCTACAGGCCCCTGGCACACATGAGCTCTGCAGACACTGTCACATATGCTTTGCAGGCCCTGCGACACATCCTGATGCTCAGTAGGCACCTATCACACATCAGAAGACTTTGGAGGCCCCTGGAAAAACACTGCAATGCTCTTCAGGCTGGCACTCCTCATGATTCTGTAAGGACCTGTGGCATACATCATGATGCTCTGCAAGGCAATGGCACACATCATCATGCTCTGTATGCCCGTGGCACATATGAGGATGCTCTCCAGGACCATGGTCCTCATTGCAATACTCTGCAAATCCCAAGCACACACTGTGATGATTTGAAAGCTCCTGGCACACATCATAATCTTCTGTAGGCTTGTGGAACACATAGGCCCCTGGTACATATCAGGATGCTATGCAGGCCCCTGGCACACATCTCAATGCTCTGCCGTACCCTTCCACACATGATGCTATGTAGCCCTTGGCATACATCATTATGCTCTTCAGGGCCCTGGCAGTCATTGCAATGCTCTGTAGGCCCGTAGCACACATGATGCTCTGTTTGACCCTGGCACACATCATAATGCTTGCATCTTCATGTGTGCAAGGGGCCAAGCAAAGCATCATGATGTGTGCCAAGGTCCTCTAAAGCATCATGATGTATGTATGCCAAGGTCCTCTAAAGCATCATGATGTGTGCCAAGTTCCTCTAAAGCATCATGATGTGTGCCAAGGGCCTCTAAAGCGTCATGTTGTGTGCCAGGGGCCTATAAAGCATCATGATGTGGCCAAGTCCTCTAAAGCACCATGATGTGTGCCAAGGTCCTCTAAAGCATCATGTTGTGCCAAGGGCCTCCAAAGCATCATGTTGTGTGTCATGGGCGTGCAGAGCATCATGATGTGTGCTAGCATTGAGCTAGGTGTTTAGAAGGTCTAAACATAGTGTCCATGATTAATTACTTTTACCCAAACGTAAAATACTGAAAAGAATTGCAAGAAGGAGGAACATCCAAACAGGAAAAAATATAATGAAAACACTGACCAAACTGATCACAAAGGAATCACAACTAAACAGCGACACCTACTTCCTATCAGAATGCAAGAGAAGCAACTGGATACCAAATGGGCTGAAGATAAAAAACCCACTTGCAACAACACACAATTCCCATTACGCTGAAGAACAATCCAAACGCACCAGTGAGAAACTGAGAAACAACTGATCCATCAACTATATGGATAAAAACTGGAATTAGAATGGCAAAAATGCACAATACTCCAAACCCTGCAATTGCAAAGCAGTGCAAATACCAACAAACTGGAAAAAGATATGAAAACTCTGCACAAGAAACTGCAGTGGAACTTAATCAAGAAGATACAGAAGAAACTACAACTCCTCTCTCAGTATGGCTGCAGACCATGGACACAACATAAGGGATTTCAAACCAACAAAAAGCAGGACAACTACTCAGAACTTGAAACCCCCACTGACTTTTCAAGACAGATACACACCCTCAACCCTTCAAAGAAGAACACCACACCGCCTGCCAGAGAGTTATAAACCTGTCTGATTATAAACTCTCAAAACCTGAGACCTCAGTTCTCTCCAAGGGACTAACATTCTGTTCCACCACCAAACTGGTTCAAATCCAATTGTACTCAGACCTAGAAGAATTCTTCATGAGACTATGACTGAAAGAATAGTTCCACAAAAAAGAGAGCACCCCCATAATGACAGAGAACAACAACAACAAGAAGAACACCTACTTCACACCACCAACAGGACGCAACGTCAAACTTGACGGCTACATACAGAGCTTCAGATCGCGAGTATCCTCACTAGAATCAACACAGCAGAAAAAAAATATGTACAACCTATCCCACAATAGACAACTCACAGACAACATCTACTACAAGAAACTCATGCATGATCCAACCCAGGAATATACAAAGCAACTCATGAATGTCATTCAAACATTCCCTCACTACCTGCAACCACAATTGAAGCAACTAATACCTGACAACCCAGGAGTTGAGATCTTCTACATGCTTCCCAAAATCCACAAACCAGGAAACCCCGGCAGACCAATTATAACAGGTATGGATACACTCACTGAAAAAAATATCAGGCTTAGTGGAGAATAATCTCAAACCTTTAGTCAGAAGCACCAACAACTTCATACAAGATACCACAGATTTTCTCAATAATATTAACAACATCAAACAACTACCATCCAACACACTTCTAGTTACCATGGATGTAGAATCCCTTTACAGCAACATCCTCCACAAGAATGGTATTGAGGCATGCCTGCAATTCCTTACAACATCTCCCCTGGATCAGAAATACAGCGCTGATGTAATTACCAAACTGATAGAATACATCCTCACACACAACTACTTCAGCTTCAACAAGGAAATGTACCTACAACTAATGGGGACTGCAATGGGTACCAAGATGGCACCGCAATATGCCAATCTTTTCATGGCAAATCTTGAACAAAGATTCCTAAATACATGCCCCCACAAACCCAACAAATACTACAGATACATTGATGACCTGTTTATAATATGGACAGAGGGTGAAGAAAACCTGAACTCATTCAATCCATCAATTAAACTCAAAATGGATTATTCGGCAAACCTAGTAAACTTTCTAGATACAACAGTAACACTCAAAAATGGCAAACTACACACAACTGTATACAAGAAACCAACAGACAGATGCAGTTACCTCCACAACTCCAGCTTACATCCGACTCATACCAAACAAGGTATCATACACAGCCAGGCTATAAGATACCACTGCATATGCTCTGACACTGAAGACAGAAACCGACATCTCACAACCCTGACCGATTCGTTCAGACAGAAGGGATACAAACCAAAGACCATTGCAGAACTATTACATCTGCACTAAAAGCCCGACGAGAACACCTGCTACAATACAGACAGAGAGAACCTACCACACGCATACTACTAGTGGCCACATACAACCCTACCCTAGAGGGAATACGAAAAATAATCAAAATTCTGCAACCCATGCTGGAAGAGGATATGCCATTAAAAGAAATCTTTCCCAAACCTCCCTGTAACAGGGGACTTATCCCTGTTCACAAAGGTGCCTCTAATCCAGCAGTGTGGTGGTTAACTGCTGGTAGCAAATTAACTAGCACCACCTGCCTGATTACAGGTAGTAGAAAAAGCCTGCCTTTGAGACAGGAAGTAACTCCTCCCTAGCTCTGACTGAGAGCTGACCTTTGGAGAGACAGAGCAGAGGTTCTTGAGTCCCAGGAGAGACTGACCAAAAGAAACCCAGATCTCTGGAGCTGAGCGGTCTTGAGCTCTGCACAGCAGAGCTGAATTCAAGACACAGGGAAAACTACTGCACCTGAAGCTGAACCAGGAAGTGAGATTTTCCCTCCAAGAAACAGATAAGACTTTTATTCTTAAGAGACTGCTTATATCTGCTTATTTTCATGCTATATGTTTTGGGGCTGCGAGAACTGCTTGACTAAGGGAGATGTGAACTAATTGCATAGGATTTCACTAGAAATACTCCCAAGTGAATGGAAGCTTTGTTTCCCCCCCCTGTGTTTGGATAATTTCCTGATGAAAAGGAACAGGCACAATAAAGCCTATTATAATTTCACATTATAAAGCCTCCTAATTGTGTACCTCTGTGAACGTCCGTCCACACTCCCATTCTTGCGTTCTGGCAACCACCAAACCTCAAACAGAAATTAGTCAACAGAAAACATCACAACAAACTTAAAGACACTGATAGTGGCACAAAACCGTGCAATAACACACGTTGCAAACTCTGCAAACATATATGCCAAGATCCCACAGCCAGTCACAACAATAGAACACTCAATGTTAAAGGATCTTACAGCTGCACACCCAGGAATGTGGTTTATATGATTCAGTGCAACAAATGTGACCAAGGATGCTACATTGGGGAAATCAGCCAAGAACTTCAAGGAAGAATGAATATGCATAGACACTCTATACTCCACCATGAAGAAGGAAGATACTGCTCACCAGTTCATCATGTCTCACTACCAGATCATTCCATAAATGATTTAAAAATCAAAATCCTCAATGGAATGTTCAAACACACCCAAGGACGGAAAACATTTGAGCTCAGAATGATAATACTCTTTGACACCAAAACAAGTGGACTTAATGCAGACATGGGGTTTATCACACACTATCATAATTTGTTGTAATAGTCCTCCCTGCCATTGTGCCATACCATAGCCCCCACCCCCCTCCCAGCATCCTCTTACCCCTCTGTGCTGCTGTGGATGTACAGCCCCACCCATCCCCAATTCTCACCTTCCTTATCTCAGTTTTAACACCCTTCCAGCGCCTGGAATTCTTTATTCTTCTTCTTTTTTTTTCTTTTCCAATCCCTGTCTAAGTCGTAGAAACCTTTTTATATCAGTTTGCTGACAGTCTAAGATAGAAAAGAATCCCTTTAACGTGGCACAAAGAATAAACACCCTAATTAAAACAAAATCTTTATTGAAATAATTTAAAATATAACTGTTTGGACTCCACAAAAACAGGACACAAACAAATAAAAGAACCGAAGAGGTGTGGGTAAGTGTAACTATGGTACTAGTGATACAGTGACTTATATATATACCTGTTACTAGATATGGTAAACACTTAGATAGTGTGGGTAGTAGTGCCCATATAGTGTCCTGAAAAAACAGGACATATGTCAGGGACACACAAGACGTCTTACGTAGGCTGGAGGGGATAACTGTTGAAAAAGGCACCCTTCTGTGCAGTTTAGATGTCGAATCGTTGTACATCAGCATTCAACATCCAGTTGGTGTATAAGCAACATCTTATTTCCTACGTACCAGGGGCACACTGCACTCCAACCATAACCAGTTCGTATGCGACCTATTGAATTTTGTATTAACACACAATTACTTTCTGTTTAATCAAAAGGTCTACCTCCAGGTACAGGGGACCGTTATGTGCCTCTACTTATGCGAATCTGTACATGGGGTGGTGGGAAAAACAGACTGTTTTGAGTGACACACTTCAAGAGTTTACTGATAATATCATTCTTTGGTTACGTTATATTGATGACTTGTTTGTCCTCTGGAAAGATCTGTTTATTAAGTTTGTGGAAACTTTGAACCCCAACACCCACAACTTGAAACTGAAACATAGTATTTTTAGATCTATGCATCAGTATAAACTCTGAAGGGGCAATCAGTACAACTACTCACTCAAAGAAAATGGCAACTAACAGCTATCTCAGGGCAGACAGTCATCATCCTGTATCCCTTATCAATGGGATACATACAGGACAATTCCTGAGGATAAGGAGAAACTGCTCTGGGATAGCTGATTTCAAAATACATGCAGAAAGTATGCATCAGAAGTTTTTGCAACGTCGGTATACCCACAAAACAATCAAAAAGGCATATCACAAAGCACTTGTAACTCCCAGACAATCACTTCTGCAATGCAAGTGTAAGACCGATGAAAAGAAACTTGTACGATTCATAGTCACATACAGTGCTCAGTGGAAGAAACTCAAAAACGTTTACAAAAAGCAGTGGCATATATTACTTCAGGACCCTGATCTAAAAGATGTACTGAACAATGAGCCAGATATGGTGAGCAGATGGTCCAGGAATCTCAAAGATGTCCTGGTCCATAGTCATTTCACCAAACCCAAGTCTGACTTTTTGACAACATGGCTTCCATCTAAACGAGAAGGAACTCACAAGTGTAGGTCCTGTAAGGCTTGCCAATATGTGAAAACTAGCAGGACCTTCTCTAGCAATGGTAAGGAATAGGCAACGGCAGAAAATCAAAATGGTGGTCCACGCGGCCCCGCACCAACAGCCAGTAAACGAAACTCACCAGAGGACAATCCTGAATCCTGAAAGCCATCCAGTAATAAATAAAGTTGATGGAAGATCCAGACAGACTGAAGTCTACCTCTCATGTAACTCTGTACTCCCTTATAAATGCTCCCTTTGCAATGTGCACACTTTAAATGCTATGTTAACCACTGCAGTAGCTATGCTTTCCCCACACTAGGTTCAAACTTATACTTCTAAACAAACTCATGACTCCACCAATAAAACTATCTAATTGCACATTACAAACTGGGCAATTGCCAGACAATTTAAGATAACATCACACTAACCGCCAACCCTTAGCATACCAGATTTTAATTATTATTATTTATTTTTTTAAACAGTTTAGGGAGAGGGGATGATTCTTGTCCAGAGGGGTTAAAGATTAATCAAATTAGTCAAATGAGGTTCATACCAGATTTAAAAACAGTTCAGGGGGGGGGGGAGGTGTTGAGTCTTGTCCAGAGGGGTTAAGGCTAAGTCCCCAGTGGCGATGGCTGTACACGCGTCAAAGTAAAAGCAGCGGTCAAGAGGTAGCGATGGGTTGCATGCGGAAGGGCGCAGCCATGACAGGGGGCGCAACCATGATGGGGCGGGCCTGCCATGATGGGGGTGGGGCGTGGACATGATGGGGGTGGGGCACGGCCATGATGGTCTACACTATCTGCAAGACCATTGGTTGCTAGTCAACCATGTCACCGCGTCGCTGCAGGGAAAGACAAAATCCTTGTCTTCCCTTCCAGCGGTCGTGTCATCGCGCTTTGAGCGCCCGTGCACACACAGGGACTGGTGCCTACCCCATAGACAGCTGTGCTCTGGTGTGTGGAGCACACGCCGTAGCGTGCGCCGTAGCGTGTGCCGCAGCGGCCACTGAGACTTAAAGCAGCAACACTACATTCCCCTTCCCTTTTTTTTTAAATCTTTTTTTCAAAATCTTTTTTTCTTATGTTTATATGTAGCATGTGACCATATATAATACTACATTCTTACCTGCAGTAAACTGGCAATCGTTTGGTGCCCCTGATATAAATCTGTCAAAATCCTGATTGTTTGCCTAACGAAATGGCAGCCTTCTAACATTGTGCTGCAGAGAAACAAACAAAAATGGGGGAGCACAGGTTGAGGGACTATACAGACATTTCAAACACTATGATGGTTAATGACTGTGATGTGAAATGAAGTGTAAAATAACGTGAACACTTACACGGCCTTGTGTAAATGCTTTCACATCAAGGTGTCTTTACTTTTGCTGCTTTCTCTTCTGTATTCTCTCCGCTTGTACTTTTCTTCTCCTCTGGTCTGAAATAAAGCGTCTCAGGTCTTCTCTCCAGGAATAGCAAAAGATGTTGTCCTCAGAGTGAAATAAAATGAAAACAAATATGTAAGGGGCAAGACAGAATATATAGATAATTCTGGGGTGGACGATGGTATTTAAATCAAAACGCAGAGGAATACTGCATCCACTCACACGGGCAAGCGTGAGTGACCTCTGGAGAGAGGTGTCTTTGATGGCACCTCACTGCAGGGCTGCCAAACACCCTTCCTGTATTTCACACTAAACAGTAGGGAAAAAGGGTGAAAGGGCGGAGGTAGGTTAAAATATAACCATGTGAAATTTAAAGGATACTCACACGGCCATGTGTGAGTAAGGACTGTAATTGGTATCTCTTCTTCCCTCTAGGTAGCTTCAAATCCAAACCTTCAGCTGAGTGTGTCAGTCACTCAAATAGTGCCTGTTTCACACGGTGGTACACAAGTGTACACGGGTGAAGTAATATTGATCTTTATTGAACACCAACAGAACAAAAACCCCAACAAAACATTTAAAAAGCACTTAGTCTGGGGGAATAGTGAGATCGAATACTCTCTGGATCCAATTTCTGATCTTTTCCCATAGTGGGTATATCAGCGGGCAAGACCACAGCATATGTAACAGGTCAGCTGTTCCTCCACATTGTTTAGGGCACAATGGGGAGGACCCTGGTACAAACTTAGATAATTTGAGTGGGGTGAGGTACCATCTCATAAGAACTTTATATGCGTTCTCCTTCAGTGTGGTGCATATAGAACTTTTTGCGGCTCCTAGGAATATAGCATTCCACTCTTCGTCGTCCAAGGTCTCCCCTAGATCTCTTTCCCATTGGGTACGGAATGTAGGTGATTGGTGCTTTGAAACTGCAGGCTCGACTACCTCTCTGTATATCGCAGATATGAGTCCCTTAGTGTCGGTTTCTGCCCGACAGAGCTTTTCAAAATTCGTCAATGGGGGGTATGGGGAAAATTTATTATAGAATGATCTGAGCTGGAGGTATTTATGGAATTCAGCGTGGGGAATGTCTTTTTCTAGTCTGAGATGGTCAAAAGATTTAATTTTTAGATAATGACCCTCCAGATCTTTGAGTCTAGTATAGCCTTTTTGTTTCCAAATTGAGTGATTATGACCAATAAGACCTGGTGCAAAGCTAGGATTATTCCAAATGGGTGACATCAGGGAATTTGCTGAGGTAAGTGAGTTTTTTAATCTTGATACTTCCCAAACAGATATGGAGTTAGCCATTGAGGTGAGCGGTAAAATAGTGTTTTTCCTTGATGTTTTAGGTAGCCAAATCAAATTGTTAAGCTCTAAAGGGGAGCAAGCCGCATGTTCGAGCTCTACCCATCTTTTTAATTTGGGGTCGGAATGCCATTGTATGACCTGGCTTAATTGAGCCGCTTTAAAATATGACAACAGGCAGGGTACCGCTAGGCCACCCGCTAAGATAGGTCTCTTCATAGATAATTTATTTACTCTCGGTTTTTTACCTCCCCAGATAAAATTAGATATTCCAGACTGAAGTGAGAGTATGTCCTTCAGTTTGAGTGGCACGGGTAGTGTCTGGAAGAGGTATAGGATACGGGGAAGTAGATTCATCTTAACGCTGTGAATCCTTCCAATCCAAGAAATCTTCTTGGAAGACCATCTGATTAGGTCTTGTTTTAGAGTCCAGATCAGTTTGGGATAATTTGCTTTATAGATGCTTTTTGCATCTTTGGTGATATAGATCCCCAAATATTTTATCGAGTTCTTTTGCCAGTTAAAATTGAAATTTAGTTTCAGTAATTTCTCTGTATGTCTAGGGAGGTTGATATTCAGAGCTTCAGATTTGGATTGGTTAATCTTGAAACCTGAGACCTTGGAGAATTTATCTAGTAGGTCAAACAGGTTAGGTAATGATGTAAGGGGTTTGGAGATGATTAATAGGATATCATCAGCATACAGGGCCGCTTTATGTGATTGGGAGTAAACGTTTAACCCTGAGATATCCGGGCTATCTCGAATTCGTGCCGCGAGGGGTTCAATACATAGGGTGAACAGGAGGGGAGATAAAGGGCATCCCTGTCTTGTGCCACTCTGGATTTGAAATGGGACTGAGAGGAAGCCCTGATGTATGACCCTGGCGGTTGGGCCTGAGTATAGTGACATAATCGCTCTACTCACCCGGTTTCCGAAGCAAAATGCTGCGAGCGTTTCTTTTAAGTATGGCCAGTCTATCCTATCAAAAGCTTTTTCTGCATCCAGACTTAATAGCATGCTTTGTGTGTTATTTTTGTTAGCCAATTCCAACAGATCAATAAATCGTCGGGTGTTATCCGCTGCCTGCCTCCCCTTAACAAAACCGACCTGATCTGGGTGTATTAGTCTGGGTAGGATAAGACTTAATCTATTGGCCAATAATTTAGCATATATTTTGATATCAGTATTAATTAGAGATATTGGTCTATAGCTTTTACAATTTAGCGGATCCTTGCCAGGTTTATGTATAAGTGATATAGACACTCGCAGCATGTCTCCAGGAATAGGGGCTCCTGCTAAGATAGCATTATACATTTGGAGCAGCCTCGGAGCAAGTGATTCAGATTTTTTTTTATAATAAAGCCCCGAGAAGCCATCAGGGTCTGGTGCCTTTGATGGCTTGAGCTCCTTGATGGCCTGTGACACTTCTTCCAATGTGAAGTCAGCGCCCATAGCTTCTCTGTCTAGCTCTGTCAATCTCTCTAGTTTTGAGCTGGCTAAGAAATCTCTCAGTGCGCTGCTCGTGTTGTTATTGTGTGCCACCTTCTTACCGTCGTATAGGGAGCCATAAAATGAACCGAATTCTTCTACTATTTTTTTAGGGTTGGCCGTATGTACACCCGATTTTAAGCGTATAGCTTGGATATTAAACTTAGATTGCCTATCCTTCAGTGCGCGCGCCAGCATCGTATCCGGCCTGTTAGCTTTTTCATAAAACTTCCTCTTAGACCAACATAGGGAGTTATCCGCCCGGGAAGTCAATAATATATTTAATTGTATCTTTAAGTTCCTGTGTCGTAAGTGGGTCCGGATTGATCTTATGACTCGATGAAAGGGAATGCAATTTGGATTGGAGCGTCCGAATTTTGGAATCCCTCACTCGTTTTCTTTTGGCAGTGAGATTAATTATTATGCCCCTTAGCGTTGCTTTATGAGCCTCCCATAAAGTCATATGGGACTCCACAGAGCCTGTGTTTATCTCAAAGAATTGAGTTATTTCTTGACCTATCGTTTCGCAGGTTTCGGGTATTTTAAGGATAGATTCATTAAGTTTCCAGTTTGCGCCTGGTCTATTGGTCTGAATATTGTTGCACCTGAGCTCAATTGGTGCATGGTCAGACCATGAAATATCATGAATCTTTGTATGATTGACCTTAGGAACCAAGTGGCACGAAACGAAGAGATAATCGATTCTGCTGTATGAGGTGTGTGGGTGTGAATAGAAAGTGTAGTCCCTTGTCGTAGGGTGGAGCTATGTCTACTAATTGATTATCTTTCAGGGCATTGTGCAGGGAATTTTGAGCTTTTTTATTATCGGAGTCATTTCCCCCTGATCTGTCTATTGAAGATTGCATTGTGATGTTAAAATCTCCTGCTATTATAGTATATCCCTTAGCTGCTGAGTTTAGCAGGCAAAAGAATCTGTCAAAAAAGGACGCATCCTGTGTACAGGGAGCGTAGAGGGAGGCCAACGTAATAGGCTGCTCATGTATGGTCCCTGTTAAAATGATATAACGACCATCTACATCTTTTTGATTGTCTGGAGAATAAATGGGATTAAGTTGTTAAATACGACGGCTACCCCACGTTTTTTGACTGATGCTGATGCTGTATAAAATTGGGAGAAGCCCCTATCTAGGAACTTGGGGGAGCTATTATTACTAAAGTGCGTTTCTTGTAGAAATAGCACATCCGCTTGTTTTCTCTTGTAATCTGTAAAAGCAAGCTTTCTTTTGATTGGGCTATTAAAGCCCTTCACATTGTGAGAGATTAATGTTAACGCCATGTTTTACGAAGCAGGGAATGATATATATAGTGATCTGCATACTTACTTGTGAAATTATATCTGAGGTTTCTTGCGGATGTGTCCCAAACTATCGTGTCGGCTAGACGCTCTGGGTGGAATCTATGCTCCCTGGAGAGGGAAGGGAAAGGGAGAGGGCAGGGAAAGGTAGACAAGACAGGGGGATTCTTCTGGTTTTAATTCAGCACGTGTACCTTCTTTTGTTGCCTGCTGGGTGGCTGAAGGTTTTGCTAGTGCTTGTTTAGGTGGTTCAAATTTTGCAACCTTGTCTTTCAGATGAGCGGTATTCCCAGCTCTCACTGTACCCTTGTTGAAAGGAAAATCCGTTATTTCCTCCCCTGGCTTCAGAACCAAAAGGAACCTATTCTCCGCAGAGCAAAACTGAAGCCAAACTGAAGGAAAATCTGTTATTTCCTTCCCCTGGCTTCAGAACCAAAAGGAACCTATTCTCTGCAAAGAAAACTGAAGCCTTGTGACTGGATACTACACCATCTGCACCCGTTTGCAGCAGACTCCCCCGGAGAAGTTTTTCACGCCCTGCAACTGTTATCTCCGGTCTTCGGTGAACTTTTCAGGCCTGGGAGACGAACAAAATGAAACGTAACGCACGCCAGGTTTCAAATCCTTTGTCTCAATTTATTACTCATAGGGTAATGGTTTTTATACAGAATAAAAAAAGATATTGGTTAGAGGCGTATCATAGGCGTGTCCTGGGCGTATACTAGGTGTGTGCTCAGGGTAGCCTTTAGTTTCTCATGCTGCTTTGCGGGGACATACTGGGTCATCAGACGTTCCTGCAGCACTTCAATTTCTTTAGCAGCCTGCAGCTTTTCTTCCTGCAGCGTTTGCTGACTCTCCTCAACATACTGGAGGTGTGTACGCAGACCTTGCAGTTGGTTCTGCAGTCGGTGCTCTGCTTCAAACTTTTCCTTGACTTCTTCTGTCAACTGAAAATGTTCTTCTTTCAGTTTTAAGTTTTCTCTTTTTAATCTTGAATTTTCTCTTTTTTCAGTCTCTGTATTCTTCAGGGCTTCTTTGCAGTCCTCCTTCCATTTATGCACATCTGCTTTGAGAATGACACTCTCCTGGCGTGAGAATTCCTTCTCTAGGTTGAGGGTCTGAAGCTCCTTCTGGGAGACTTTGAGATCTGTATCAAGATTACTAATAGTTTCTTTAGCAATGTCCAGCTCCTCAGTGAGACTGTGTAGTTCCTTTCTGGAAACTTCCAGGTCTGTGCGGCAGCTGTTGGTCTCATGATGTGAGGCATCAAGCTCTATACGAAGAGTGTGAACCTCTTGCTGGAAGACTGTCATCTGCTTCAATGCCTCCTCATACTTCCGCTTTAGCGTAGTCACCATTTTATCCGATTGGCTCTGCTTTTCATCCATGGTGGAAATAGTAGCCTTTGCAGTATCTAGCTCAGTCTTGAGATCCTCCAATTCGGTCTTGGCCGCAGAGTTAACTGCAAGCACAGTCTTCTGTAGCTCAGCATTATTTTTTCTCTCCCTTCCCAGTTCTTCACAGAGCAGATCACAGTCATGCTTGGCAATTTTCAGGGTGTCTTCAGGGCTGGTCAAGGGATCGTCACTCACTGGTTCCGGCTCCGCTTCCCTGGGATGACTGGTTTAGGGTTCCTCACTGTTAGCACCGGACAGACACTTCATTGGGATACACGACTTCTGCCTTGGGCCCTCTGGATATTCGCTTAACCGCGGGACGGATTCTCCATTTTCTCTAGGCTGCAGGGCAACTCGGTCCCCCTTTCCTCCACAGGATCTGCGGACGTGTCTGTTCCTTCCACGGTAAGTGAAGAACTGCATTTCTTTTTCTTTTTCCGCCTTTTTGATTTGGATGACACCGTCCCTTCAGGGATATTGGGGTCTCCATCTTCATTTGAAATTTTAGCGGCTTCATTATATACGCCAGGCTTTTCTTGCAGTTGCTTTAGCTGACAGAAATATTGGGTGATCTGCTGCTCCCGCTCTGTCTCCTGCTGATCATATTCGTCAAAGGGAGCGGTCTTTTCTGTTCGTGCCGAGTTCAGGCACCCCCACCATTCTTGGGGTGTTTTGTGGGTGTGACTCGGTTCGGGTTCCTCGTAAGAGATGTCTTCCTCTTTATTGGACTGGAAGGGCCACTCTTCTGTGGGGTAGGGTTCATTACAGGAACGCTGCATCTTGTCCTCCATTTTTAGGCTATCAGGTGTAATTTTCTTCCTGACTTCAGGAGGCACTATCGCAGCTGTTGCCACTGTATTTGCTAGAACCCCCAATTGTGGTAGTCCTACAGATGGGCATATTTGCTTGTAGAGGTCGTAGCTCTCACAGGCATCTCTGTAGACTTTCTTTCTTGGGAATATCAGCAGTGCTGTGCATGCATTTTCTCTTATCAGGTATACAAGATGTGCAGTTGCTATGTAAAAAAAAGTCTATTTGCTCTACACCATTTACTTGCTAGGTGCAATCTCTCCGCTTCAGCAACAGAATTTGGCTTTCTGCCTGAGTTAAGTAATTTTCAGTCTCATCTTTGGGTATTATGGCATTCACACTTCACACTTTGGGTGTCTGTTTTTGCTCCCAAGATATATATAGGCAGACTTTTTTACTTGCAGAAAAAAAAAACATTCTTTCATTCCCGGCAGGGTGACTCAACACTCATCATTTGTTTGCTAAAAATTCCCCTGCTTCAGCACAGTCGTGTATCAATTTTCACACTTTTCTGCATATACTCCATTCACAGCTAGTAGCCATATGCGGTGTGGCAACCTTTATTTGCAAAATCAGTACCACTCGTGGGTCACCATCTGTATTCACTGCTTCAGCGAAACTATTGAAAACAACACACCTATCCCTTTTTAAGGGCTGACTCACTTCTTGAACCCTGACTATGGCTGGAAGGCAAAACCCCTATTTCAATGACCATATTACACTTTGTGATAGGCAAAATAAGGTTTAGCTACTTCAGCAGTCTTTCTCCTCTAGGGATTGGGGCAAAGAGTCCATCTGTGGTTTTGTAGGTTTAAGTGCAGTGTGGTTTCAGTGGTGTGTCCCTTTAACTCTGATCTCTGCTGCATGAGGTTTTTTTTTCTAAGTAGCTTGTAGGCAAAAAGCATAAAAAAAAATTCACATAAAAATCTCCGGTCCTTTTTAACTACAAAGAAACCTCTTGTCCCACCTCGGACACCATATGTAGACGGACGTTCACAGAGGTACACAATTGGAGACTTTATAAGGTGAAATTATAATAGGCTTTATTGTGCCTTTTCCTTTTCATCAGGAAATCATCCAAACACAGGGGGGGGAACAAAGCTTCTATTCACTTGGGAGTATCTCTAGTGAAAATACCATGCAATTAATTCACAACTCCATAAGTCAAGCATGTCTCGCAGCCCCAAAACATATAACATGAAATAAGCAGATATAAGCAGTCTCTTAATTATGAAAGTATTATCTGTTTCTTGCTGTAGAGTAAGCTTCTCTGCTCTCCTGGAACCATCGTTTCTTTAGAAATGTCCAGCTCCTCAGTGAGACTGTGTAGTTCCTTTCTGGAAACTTCCAGGTCTGTGCGGTAGCTGTTGGTCTCATGATGTGAGGCATACAGTGCTCTGCAGAGTGTCTGAACCTCTTTCTGAGATACGTCCACCTCTATCCGGACACTGTTGACCTCCTGTTGTGAGGCATTCAGCTCTATGCGAAGAGTGTGAACCTCTTGCTGGAAGACTGTCATCGGCTTCAGTGCCTCCTCATACTTCCGCTTTAGCATAGCCACCATTTTATCAGATTGGCTCTGCTTTTCATCCATGGCGGAAAAGTAGCATTTGCAGTATCTAGCTCAGTCTTGAGATCGTCCAATTCTGTCCCAGATTCAGAGTACATTGTGAGCACATCTTTTTGTAGCCTCACGTTATTTTTCTGTAGCTCTGTGTAACCATCTTCCTTTTGTTTCAATTGTTCACGGAGCATATCACAGTCATGCCTGGCATTTTTCAGGGCATCTTCAGGGCTGGGCAAGGGATCGTAACTCACTGGTTCTGGCTCCACTTCCCTGGGATGGTTGGTTGAGTGTTCCTCACTTTTGCACCGGACAGACACTTCTTTGGGGTACACGACTTCTGCCTTGGGCCCTCTGGATATTCGGTTAACCGCAGGACGAATTCTCAATTTTCTCTAGGCTGCAGGGCAACTCGGTCCCCCTTTTCCTCCACAGGATCTGCGGACGTGTCTGTTCCTTCCACGGTAAGTGAAGAACCGCTTTTCTTTTTCCGCTTTTTTGTTTTGGATGACTCCGTCCCATCCGGAATACTGGGGTCTCCTTTTTATTTGATACTTTAGCAGCTTCATTATATACGCCAGGCTTTTCTTGCAGTTGCTTTAGCTGACAGAAATATTGGGTGATCTGCTGCTCCCGCTCTTTCTCTTGTCGACCATATTCGTCATCATAGAGGGCGGTCTTTTCTGTTTGTGCCGAGTTCAGGCACCCCCACCATTCTTGGGGTGTTTTGTGGATGTGACTCGGTTCGGGTTCCTCGTAAGAGATGTCTTCCTCTTTATTGGACTGGAAGGGCCACTCTTCCGTGGGGTTGGGTTCATTACAGGAACGCTGCATCTTGTTCTCCATTTTTAGGCCATCAGGTGTAATTTTCTTCCTGACCTCAGGAGGGGGTATTGCAGCTGTTGCCACTGTATTTGCTAGAACCCCCAATTGTAGTAGTCCTACAGGTGGGCATATTTTGCTTGTAGAGGTCGTAGCTCTCACAGGCATCTCTGTAGACTTTTTCTTTCTTGGGTAAGTTATACAATATCAGCAGTACTGTGCATGCATTTTCTCTTATCAGGTATATAAGATGTGCAGTTGCTAGGTAAAAACGTTTTTTTGATTTACACCATTTACTTGCTAGGTTAATCTCTCATTAGGTATGCTGAATGTGTAGTTGCTAGGTAAAAACTTCTGTTTGCTTTACACCATTTACTTGCTAGGTGGAATCTCTCTGCTTCAGCCAAATAATGTGATTTTCTGTTTGAGTTCAGTCTCAACTTTGGGTATTATGACATTTACTCTTCACACTTTGGGATACCTTTTACACAGTTCAGCAATTCCTTTTTTTCTAGTAGGCAATTTTACCCTCAGCACTTGTTTATTGAAAATTCCCCTGCTTCAGCACAGTCTTGCATCAATTTTCACATTTTTCTGCATATACTCCATTCACAACTGGTAGTCCTATACGGTGTGGCAGCCTTTACTTGCAGAATCAGTACCGCCCATGGGTCACAATCTGTATTCACTGCTTCAGCTAAACATTTGAAAATAACAAACGACTATCCCTTTCAAGGGCTAACTCACTTCTTGAACCCTGACTATGGCTGGAAGGCAACCCCCCTATTTCAATGACCATATTACACTTTATTGTGATAGGCAAATAAGGTTTTACCTGCTTCAGCAGTCTCTCTCTCTCTCCTCTTGGGATTGGGGGAAAGAGTCCATCTGTGGTTTTGTAAATTTCAGTGCAGTGGTGTGTATCACTTTAACTCTGATCTCTGCTGCATGAGTTTTTTTTTTTTTAAAGTTGCTCAGACTGTTTGTAGGCAAAAAGCATAAAAAAAATTCACAGAACAAATCTCAGGTCCTTTCTAACTTCAAAGACCACCTCTCATCCCACTTCTGACACCATATGTAGGCGGACGCTCACAGAGGTATGCAAGGGAGACTGATTATAGTGAAATTAAATAAGCCTTTTATTGCGCCTTTTCCTTAACATCAGGAAACCATCCAAACAAGGGGTAAACAACGCTTCTATTCACTTGGGAGTATTTCTAGTGAAATACTATGCAGTTCACAACTCCCTTAGATAAGCATGTCTCCCAGCCCCAAACATATAGCATGAAATGAACAGATATAAAAAGTCTTGTAAATAAAAGTCTTATCTGTTCCTTGTGGTTTGGAGGGAACATCTTCTCTGTTCCTGCGTTGCTACCTTTCCTCAGGTTTTGTCAGCATTCAGGTTTAGAAGTTTCCCCTGTGTCTTGAAAGCAGCTCTGCTGTTTCTTCTGGCAGGGCTCAAGACAAATGTCTCCAATTCCAGCTCAGGTGTGAGCTTAGGAGTCTCACTTCCTTTCTCAAAAGACAGGCTTTTCTAAGCCATCTAATCAGGCAGGTGGTGTTTGTTAATTGACTACCAGCAGTTAACCACCACACTGCTGGATTAGAGGTACATTACCTGAACAGGGATAACTCCCCTGTTACAAATACATTATTGTTACAGCTTTCCGATTAATAGACGCTGCTATTTGGCACACATCTGGGGGAGGACACAGAGCGCAATAACTTCCTCTCCAAGGTGGAAAAATCACATGGAATCTGAAATCGATAAAGGCAGCATATGTACAGAAAAAATAAAAAATATAGTGCAATACAATTTAATTAATATAAAACACTCGAGCAAGGAGGCTCCAATACACTCACATGCTCCAAGAAAAATAAAGCAGTTTAACCACTCTGGGTTCAAACGCAGTAAGTAGGCTCCAGTCAGCTGCTGCACGTCCTCTTCTTCCGCATACAAGCGGCGTCTGACGTCACGGACCAGCTCCCTCAGCTATCCAGCAGTGGGGGAAGGATCGTATGGCTCCGTGGCAGTTGGCGGCAACGCAAGACACACAGGCGGGAGGGCGCAACAAACAGCACAGCTGGTCTCACAGCAGAGAGTCCACAAAGAGAACTGACTGCTTCACAAGATCTGAGCACACAGGAAATCCTACGCGTTTCATCCGATGGTTCGGACTTCTTCATTGGTGTAGGGATACAGCACAATGAGTCTGAATTAAATAGTCCCAAAAATGGGAGGGTATAGATGACGTCACGGCACACAACTGAATCTAATAGGCTCAGTATATCTCTACAATAGACCACAATTTATTGATAAAGAATTAGGAACACTAAAAGTGACTATAAACAAAGAGAGGGGGGAAGGGGGATAATTTAACATGAAATAATTATATAATAAAAATACATTACAGAATTACACAATAAAAATCATGAAAAATAAAAAATAAAAAATAAAATCCCCAAACAAAATTTACAAAGACGACGAATCTAAATGGAGACAAAATAGGAGATCAGTGCATATACATAAATAACATTATTTTAAAAACCAAATATTTAAAAAACATATATATTAAAAACATATATATTAAAAAACAGACCTTCTTAAAAAGAGAATAAAAATAAATTTATGTATATCTTAAAAATGCACTCTAAAGTTATAAGAATAAAAAGGAGGCTAAATCTACTGTATGTCAATATTAAGACCCAAAGGTTTAAGTGTACGCAGTTTATGTATCCAGAAAGTCTCTTTTTGGGAGACGACCTGGATACGATTACCTCCCCTCTAATTTAAAGTGACCAAATCAATGCCTATATAACTATTGGCACACATCAACAGATCTGTTTGTGATACTTTGTTGCTAAAGTGCAGAGCTCAAAAAGGTGTGTCAGAGCCTGTTTCAAATCAAGAAGTGGATGGGACTTTGTAAATGGTTGCTGTAGCAACTAAAGAAGCATCAGTATTGTACATTTAAAAAAACAAAACATTAAAATGTCATTAGGAGTTAGAAATAAATGCAGACAGTATTATCTAATACTACAGAACTGATTTATTTTTTAAACAATGCAATTAGTTCCATATCACAACAACTGAAGTTCTTAAATTCAGGGATGTGTGTGTATGTTCCCTTTGAAATATAAAAACTTTAAATGCTATGCTATCCCCTAGCTATTGCTGTGTGTCTCTATTTACAGTATATGAGCCTGTTTTATGGCGCGTCTGTATTGCTGTGCATCTGTATAGCTGTCCTGCTGTAAGCCTCTATTGCTGAGTCTGTATTGCTGTGCGTCTGTATTGATATGAGCCTGTGTTATTGTGTACCTATATTGCTATGCCTGTGTATTGCTGGGCACCTGTATTGCTGTTTGTCTGTATTAAACAAAGAAAACAAAGAAAATATATTAGTCCCGGTACAGTATAGCTAATGCTATAAATATGTAATATACAATCATTAGATGTTAGTTGAAAACCAATGTCCTGGTTATTCCAAACGAATTTCAGTACAGATGAACTCCCAATGCATGAAATGAGAGAAAAAGTTAAAACATAGCATAATACTGTTTGATGATGTATCAGCACTAAAAGTGCTGGAAGAAAGCCTCAGAGATACTGTAGGTGAAAATGATGGTGTGACAGAAGGGGAAAGTACATTTATTAAAAGTTAAAATAACAAACAATATAAACTATGCAATAAGAACAACAACATAGATATTGCAATGTGAAGATCCAATGATGGTCCGCTGCAAAAAATTGGAGCCCTACTTACTACTGTAGATGTAGGTAGGATATGCGCAGTGGATATATTAGGAGAATATCCTCTCTCCTCTGTGGCAGATCAGCCCGATTGTCCCCGCGGTGTGTCTCCATGCAGTAAGCTTTGATAATCAAACTAAGGATTTTCTGAAGCCAGGGTCACGTGTGATGTGTGAATAGCCCCAGATAGCATTAACTCAGCCCTCTTTCCAAATCACTCCAAGTCCTATAATATTTCCTTCACTTTATTGGAAAAGCAGCAGTAAATACAGGCTCTTGTGGATGGTGTATAGTAGTGATTTGTAGTTATAAACAGGTAGAAAGAGATGGCCTTGCCATGGGAGAGTAACAGAGATGGGTGCTGTACTCGCTGTCTCCAGGGTGGAAAAGGAAGTGAGGAGCAAGGGTCACACTAGAAGTGAGATGGGACAAACTACTGTCAGCAAAGACGGGGGGAGGGCAGAATAGCCCATTCTGAGAAGAATCTCAGAGGTTGCTGTAGCAACTCACTGGTTACATGCTCAGAGGCAGAAAGGGCAAATATGAAAATAAACAAAAGACAAAACGGTGTGTGTGTGTGTGTGTGTGTGTGTGTGTGTGTGTAAACTACATGCAGCTGAAAATAAGAAACTGACAGGCAGAAGCTGCAAACAAGGTGCGGGGGGGGGAGGGGTGAACAGTGCGAACAAAAATGGGCTTACTTGTTCCATGATAAAGGATATTGTATTCCTGATGCACATTAACATTGATTTTATCCTGCATAGGATTATCGTGGGATTTTAATTACACGCTCAAGCTCAGACCTGAGATACGTGTACCAATAGCCCACGCATAGTTAGTGCACACTATCAACAATACCATCTCTGAGCTTACTATCCAGCTTTCCTGTATACAGTATTAATCTACTGTATTCTGCCTTACCCCACTTACCACTGCTCTGCCTTCCATAGGGTAGCATCCACAACAGGATAATCACACCAACTACTGTTTTGTGGATTAGAGAGTACGCTAGTGTCTATTTCTATTTAATTATGTTTTATGTTACACGCGGTGTATGCTTGCAATTCTAGTTTGTCCAATATTATTTTATTACAATGGACCATTAAAGGTTATGTTTTAATATGTAGCCCGGTCACATGTGGGTACTATTCTGCCCTTGTACTGGCAGTAAGCCCTGGTACAATCAGGTTTCCAGTAGTTGATATGGTGTTTTCCCCCCCTAGGAGCTCCACTTGAGTGACAGCGGGAGGCGGTGACATCAGGCCTTGGCATGACCAATCATGAGAGGCCTGGTGCCCTCCTCCTAGCTGTACTTAAGGGCAGTGCCACCCCAAATTCGGGAGTGTCTCTACCTACTTGAGAGGGGCAGGTCACAGAGCCAAGATTTTTACAAAATGTGAGTGTATCATCTGTATATGTTTATTATTTGCAATATACCCTAATTTCACTACACTATACTATTGTGCGCTCTCCTTCTTTATTTTATTTAATTCCCTGGGAGGAATATACAAGGATCCAACCTATTATACAGCACACCATTCAAAGACCACCTTCTACTGTCGCGGCCGAGTTTATTCTTACCTTTGCCTGGTCTCGGCCGCGACAGTAACCGGGCGCGCGCCGGGGTGTTCCGTGCGCGCGCCGAAGCCTCGGAGGAGCGGTCCTCCGATCGGGGCTTCCCCCTCCTCTCTCCGGGTCCGCCGGAACCCCCCACCGCCGTCCCCCACATCGCGGGACACCAGGGCTCCATCGGGGAGCCCTGGGCACGCGTGCATGGGGCGCAGGCACCCAATGAAGCCTGACCGCGCATCGGTGACGCGCGGCACGCCGAGGGGATTTGGCTAGCAAACCGGGACATCTCCCGGCTTGTGGAATTAACCAACAAAGAATAAAACGTGTCGCCAGTGTATATAAAGCTTTTAACCACTGAGGGTCCACACAAGGGCTCCTATCAGATTGATGGGTCTCTGATAGGCCTTCTAAATCAGAAGAAATATGTGAGTGAGATCAACACAGCATTGTTTGGATTCACATTTTTCTTAACTGCCTACAGTATTATCACCTGAGATCTACAGCGCTCCCCTAACCTGGAAGACGACGCATGACTTTTGGGACCATTGGACAGTCCATATTAAGGGTGTAGAGCTGCTCCATTTACTTTATATTATTGCACTATTTATATTCACTCGTGGTGAAGGTTATTATCACTTTTATTATATGTTAAGGATTTTTTCGAAATTATTCACGATCATCTGGGATAAATCACCATTTAGACACTTGATTTATTACTAGTTCACTAGAAGCGCCCGGTTCCATTTTCTTCTGTTCACACAGCCAAGAGCCTGACTATTGAGCCTACTCTGGTCCTCTTCCCTCCGTGGGAGAGTGAGTGTGTACCATACCTCTGCCTCTGCTAGAGGGGCAGGGAAGAGCTGGGACTTCTGTGGGTGCCCTTGGCCTGTAGTGAAGGTCCAGGGACCACCGTTACATTTGGAGGCGCTGCTGAGATCTGTAACAGGACAGGCTTTCAGTGAAACAAGGCGGGAAGTATCAACGTATGCTTCCAGAACAAGTGCTAATGAAGGAGGGAGGCTAGGTGTAGTGTACAGGGGGATATCACTCCCCGCCAGGAACTATGGCCTAGACTGCCCTATCGGGTGAATGGTCTGGAGACACAAAGGCTATTGACGTTCTAAGTTGCCCTGTGGCGGGTAGTCGGGATGCCTAAAGGGGGTGCTCTGGTTAACTGAATCCAGGGACCTTTGGAGAGGGTATGTGTTGCAGGGTACATGCAACTACACACGTGGGTTTCTTGACAAGGCTGTTTTATTTTGCCTTGAAAAATATACAGCACACAAAACAAAAATAGCTCTTTTTCAGCAACAAACGAAAATGGCTTTTTCTTCAGCAAACCGAACAAAACAGATTCTCTTTAGCAGACAGTTTATATATATGCAGCTACCTTTTTTCTATGCAGGGGTCAGACAGTTCACAGTTTCACTACTTTGCTACTCAGACCTTGTTTTCAGGAATCACTTTAGCAGCTTACTCCTCTCTCATCAACAGCCAGCTCCATGTGTCTACAACATGGGTTTTAACACACCTTGATTAGGCAGCTGGGATCCAACTAATTGTCCTGAGGTTCCCAGCTGAAATTAACCTAGTCAGTGCTGCACTGCAGACTAGACATAGGTTTTCCAGGCATATAACTGGTGGCTTTTATTTACCCTGTCACAGTATGCAATACTGGCAGCCTGGAGGGACGGCATGAGAGTACTGGATAGGAAGTATCTTAGGAGTGGTGCCTGATGTACAAGGTGCCGGGCCTCTCCATTAGAAGAAGCCCAGAGTACCACTAGCCAGTAGCCAGACTAAAGAACCACAGAGTGCTTGCAATGGACTGTAATCGTGTGCAGCATATCGAGATGAAGCTTTGCTAGCCTGGGGCTTAACCTACTCTTGGTAGACGGCAACCATGTGCTGTACAGATCTAAAGGAAATGGATTCCCACCAGAACCACACAGACCACTTGGCGGAGTTGCCAACTGCAGAAACCAGTGTTGCAAGTATGTGGTGGAGTGGCGCGAAAGCCATAGCCGCACCCATTGTGTGCTGCCTAGGACTTCTAGGTCCACTAGAGGCTAGAGGGAGCCAACAGTGAGGACATTGTGCTTATGGGTGGGACTGCAGATGACGTGCCTGCTCTCCCGATTGAGGAACCTGTCATTACTACCCAGGTTTGATCCATATGTGAACTGTTTCAAAATGGCGTCAGGTGCCCTGCCGATGGCCACGAGGCTGCATCGAGCGAGGGTGCAGCAAGCACGTGTATTGCACCATGTTCTACTAGGAACTAGGAGCAGCCTATTCGAGGGGATTTGGGACCTGCCTCTGGTGTGAAAGCCCGGACCACGCCAGCTATGTGACTGGCTCAGATTGGAGTCAGAGTCACGCCTTGTCATTTTGGGCTCCTCCTCTGGTCTCCACCAGAGGAGGCAGCACTGTGACAACCAATGTTCGTGGATGGTTGAAGAAAAGGGAGGAGCCTGTGTGTATCCGACCGCACCCTCAGTTCTTTGGAGCCAGCAGCGATGGAGGAGCTACCCTACCTGTGCTACTGCCTCTGCACACTTTAGTCAAGTCAACAATGGCCAACTGTGTTATGGGACATTATTCCTTGCCAGGGGGTTTCCTGGAGGTAAAGATCGGGCATCCGCTTGATATGACTATGTCCCAATTGGGCTTTCCCAGGCTGAGACCTTGTGTGGGGAGCTTCGTGCCCTGAGTGTGGTGTAAGCTATTTTGCACCCTGGCCGCGGCCTGTTCCTCTAAAAAGTTGACCGATCATGATACCGAGTCCAACAACGGGGAGGCTTCCTTTGTTACTGCCGGTGCTGACTCAGTTCCTGACACTATTCCTCAGCCGGAACCGATCCAAGAGTGTGCTGAAAGGCCCATATCCTTTTCCAGCCTGAATAGTGATTCGGTCTTTATGGTACAGCCCCCACCGGCCCGTATACCTATGGTCTTCTCCAAAGATAACGACCCTACCGGAGATCTCGAACAATTTATGGTGCCATTTAATTCTGGAGGCAGTGACAAGTGTGTCACAATGGACTCCAACTTTATCAACACATTTATATTTCTGGGTACTTGACTGAACAGAACAAGTTGCTAAATAAATTGTGAACTATTTCCGTAATAGACAAACACACGACATCTGCAAATAAATTGTCCTTGGAACGAAATAAATTGTCCTTTGCTTGCAAGTGCAAGAAATGCAGCCTTGGTTTAAAGGTTCTGTGGCCAGATCACAAGTTGGTGAACTGATATTTCAGCCATCTCAAAGTATTTCGTGGAAATTCGTTAGAATTCGTTCCAGAGCCACCAGGGCTAACGAATTCCGAAGTTTGGGGCAAATCCTTGGTTACGTTGTTATTAACCCCTTCACTCCTGGACCAGTTGCCGCTGTGCTGGAACAAAGCCTTGCATCTTTACATCATGGATAAAAATTCAGGAATCACACTGGGGATACCTGGGGAGCCACGGTTATAGAGTGGCCAAAGAGATCTTTAACATGTGGATCCAATCACCTCGTGGGAACAAAAAAAAACCTCCAATAGCAAGATTGCCCACAGTTCATAAGAACAGTCAAAAAGGCTCGGTATGCAAAGCGCCTGGGTCAGGTTGACACCCATGCCACTTAGCATACCTGGGATACACCCATACTTTGGCACCACTGTGTCTGATTTTTGACCAAGAGGTGTCCATGGACTGGCATCTGTTGTGCCTCAGTATGCCAGTTTTGTATACATTATGGGTGTCTGGGTCTTTTCATGACTGACACTCTTTTAGACAGGGAGATGCTAAATCAGCTAGACCCCTTTGAGGCTCAGTCATAAAAATACCCCAGCTCGTTCACCCATCTCACAGCTGTATGTCCTTGGAACTCCTCTCCGGCTTTCCAACATAAATCCTGCCTTACATTTAAAATCTGCAGTTTTTACACACTTTATTAAAACAACATGTTCCGTTTCTGTTATAACTGTAATTTTTATACGTATGTGCATGTGGTGTCTTACTGTACTTGCATCTCAAAAATCAGGTTTCTGGGTGCTTTCGTTCTAGAATTAGTCTTTCTCATTGAAATGCCGGCTTCTATACCGCCATCATGTGTCGGTTAGAGGGTATGGCAAGCAATGCATTTTGACTTTTAATATAGCAAGTAGGGAATGGCTTGCCAATGGGGGACAAAACCGTCTGGGACAGGGCAAACACAGTAATGCATAGCAAATCAGTTTAACCCCTTCTTCCCCACGTCACAAAGTGGCACTGAGGTGACAGCCTTTCAGCGAATCGACCAGCAGCTGAACCTCCCATCCAGCGAGTCTTCAGGTTCCAGCATATCCGTGGAGCGGTGAGTTACCACCCCCGTTGCTCCCAGCACGAACCAGTGGAGATGTTCAACGAGAAGGTACCTTCCGGTGCCAACTTCGATACAGAGGATGAAAGCTGTGACCTTGATCGGGACCCCGTGATTTTGGAATCTGAGGACGTCATCCCAAAGGTGACCGTCGGGGCGGACGAAAAATGGCCTATTCTCGCTCCGGTGATTACTACTTCATTTACTTCAAGTTTGAGGCCTATTAGAGGGTCTCCATGGCCTTTCCCTGGGTGCCTGGAATCTGCACCCCCGTTACAGTGTTACCGCTCATACGCAAGACTGTGGCAGAGCACCAGACTTATGTCATGGATCAATCCTTTCCGCCGGTGATAGTCTTATACTGCCGGTATGGAGGGAATACCTCACTGGGAGATGGATCAGATTGAGGATCTTATTCCACCTGTTCCTATAGAGACTGTTCTACCTGAGTTGGAACCACCAGCGAATTTCAAGAGAATAGCGAGATGGGAACAAAATCGGTGGAAAAGTGGATCTCTGTTTTTGTGAACCTGTGGGAGGAATCTTAATTTTGAGATTAGTTCAGGAGAAGGGGATTTGGATGATTTCTCTAGTGAGTCCTCTGAGTCTGATTGGGAATCGTCCTTAGGGATAACACCTGTAGGCAGGGTATTTCCTAGAAGAGCCCCTCCTAATTCTTCCACTGAAAGTGACAAAATAGATGCTTATTATATGAATAAGTGGAATGTAGACAGGCCCATTTATATGGATAGAGTGGAGTATGTATCAGAAGGGCAACCAAAGCAAGTGTTTTCTGTAACGATACCAGATACTACTGGGGCTTTAATTATGAAACCCGACCCCAATCACTATTAAGGAGGTTCTCCATGTTAGGAGGAAACCGAGTTATATTTAGACTGCTAGTGAGTGGTTACTTCCACATAAAATGTTTCTGTCTAGCAGTCAATGGATGTATATTGTTTACATACCGCTGTAATGTACTATGGTCACGAGAAATGTTATCATACATATCGAATGTGATAATCATTATGTGAAATGTTCTCTTGTTATATTGAGGTTACATTTAAGGATGGTACCCGAAAATTTAGGACCCAAGCGGGGTCGTTGGGATTTCATCAGAGGGAAATTGTTGCCAGGTCACCTGTGGCTACTATTCTGCCCTTGTACTGGCAGTAAGCCATGGTACAATCAGGTTGCCAGTAGTTGATATGGGGTTTTCCACCTCAGAGGAGCTGCACTTGAGTGACAGTGAGATGCGGTGACATCAGGACTGGGCATGACCAATCATGAGGCAGACCTGGTGCTCTACTCCTGGCTGTACTTAAGGGCAGTGCCATCCCAAATTCGGGAGTGTCTCTACCTACTTGAGAGGTGCAGGTCACACAGCCAGGAGCCTGACTATTGGGCCTACTCTGGTCCTCTTCCCTCCGGGGGAAAGTGAGTGTGTACCCTACCTATGCCTCTGCTAGAGGGGCAGGGAATAGCTGGGACTTCTGCATGTGCCCTTGGCCTGTAGTGAAAGTCCAGGGACCATCCTTCAGTGATAGCTGAGAGATTGCATCTGGCAGAACTCTGCCTTGTTACTGTGCTGTACAGTGAAGACAATAAACCGTTCCTGTTGTTATACCTCATGCCTCGTGTGTGACCTTAATGGGAGGAGAGGTAACCGTTCTAGCGTGGGAGATCACCTTCAGTTCCCTGGAGCCTACAACAGATGGAGGCGCTGCCAGGCTAAAGAATACGTAGGGTATGAACCCCAGAAGCCTAGTCCTGTGTCCTCACTACCATCGGCGGACAACTCAGCCCTCCTGTTACCAGAAGTTATCATGCACCACATATGTAGTAATGGCCAAATCTCCCACCGGGTGGGGGATACACCGTTACAAATATTATAATTAATCCCCATCAATCGATGAGTGCTAGTTCTAGAGGGGCTTCTCTTTCTTGTCTAGGCAAGTTTTGTTCTCTACTTTACATTTGCCCTTGGCACCTTCACATCCTAATAGACTGTAGCAAGAGCTTCTTTCCCTCCCCCTCCCCCTTCTTTCCCTCATTTAATGAAGTTCTTAATTTCATCAAAGGGAGGAATGGCTCAGTGAGTAAAGACACCAACTTTGTAAACAATGATACTGAGTTTGAATCAGGAAAACCTGGTTCAATTCCTAGTGTCAGCTCCTTATGACCTTGGACAAGTCACTTTATCTCCTTGTGCCGCAGGCACCAAAAACATAGATTGTAAGCTGCTATGGGTATGGACTTTGTCTGTAAAAATTTCTGTGTGCTGTGCACTATTCCAGGGGTGTGCAAACTTTTCCCCGTGCGCACCCCTGTCTGCTCTCCTTAGTACCTCGCGCTTCAAATTTGGCTGCGTGTCAAACGATGCGCGGGGTCATGTGACATCACATTGCCATAGTAACGTGATGTCACGCCGGGTTACCTTGACGACGCGTCACTTGAAGGGAAGTGTGATATAATTTAAATGCCTGGGGAGAGGGTGGGACCTCTATAACTGCCGTGCCTCCCAGAAAATCTAGCGCGCACCCCTGCATTATACTATTATTGTAAAGTGCTTTGAGTCCCATTGGGAGAAAGGTGCTATATGAAATAAAAAAATGATATATATATATATATATATATATATTATAATAAAAAAAATGTATTCAATCATTCTAAAGTATGACCAAGTAAAAATGTGCTTGATTATGCAAAAATTTAGCGGAGCAGATGCGGAAATTTGCTTAATTAAGCGACACAAAATGGTGAGTAAAAAAGGGTAAAAAACCCTCCACCGTACCCTGTGGCAAATTTCCCATTAGGACCGGGCAGTAAAATTTGGGCTCAGCAAATTTGACTTTTTTCCCCCATATACTGTACAGAGGCCCCGCTCTCTTCCCCACTGATTGCTGGGGGAGAGCGTTGGGCCTTTGTAAAGTTCTTACTTTCTCCTTTGTGCCGTCCTCCTTCAGCGCCAAATTACGCTGTGACATCACATGGCGCCAAGTTGCCATGATAATGCAATGTAACGTCACATTGCCATGGCAACACAACACCATGTGACGTTGCAGCATCATTTGACGCTGAAGGAGGAGGGCAGCTTGAAGGAGAAGGCCTGCACCAGGTAAGTTACAGTTTTGTAAATCTGCCCCCGTACACTGTACATCAAATGAAAACACCACTTGTAAGGACTTTCACATGTATCAGACAGGTCTGCAACCCTCTTTGCCCATTATCTGATTATTATTATTAAAGCACCAACATATTAAGCAGCGCAGTACAGATATGCACAAACAGATACAAAAGGCAATAAGGACCCTGCTTGTGAGAGCTAGAGTTGAGACAGAAGGTAGGGTGGCTGCTCATTGTAGGATTGAGTATATCTCAGGATGGAATATGGTCCAGCCGCACAGTTAGTACCACTAAGGTTTGGGCTTGGATATTGGGCGGTGTTCAGGTGAAGTTTGGTGAATCCACACAACTGGTACCAACAGGGGTGGGGAAAGGGGAGGTTGTTAGGGGTGTGCTTGATAGACCTCTTTAAAAAGGTGAGTTTTCAGAGTTTTTAAATGACTCACAGCTGGGGGAGAGTCTGATGGTACATGATAGGAAACTCTTAGGCTATGCTTATAGTGCCGGCAACGCAACGGCGACGTCAGGATATGGTCGCTGGAAAAATCAAATTGAGATGACTTCCAGCGATCGCTCCGAAGCCGCAACCCCGTCGCGTCGAGCTTACTATAAGCTCATGTATCGGCAGCAATGCATTTGTTTTGACACAACATCTCATCGCCGGCACTATAAGTGCAGCCTTATTAGGCTGCATTTATAGTACTGGCTACAGCGACGGTGACCTTGCACAGCACCGTAGAAAGGACATGCAGTCCATCGCAAGTGCCCATAGTGGGCGCGACGGCGATGGCTGACGTCACACAGTGGCGATTGCTGGTAGTCAAATGATTTTTACTTCTTCAGCGTTCGCTGTGTGACGTCAGCGGCACGTGAACGGGTCAGCCAATGAGGGTGAACCGCTCATGGCCACGCCTCCCGGTCACCCTCTCTTGTCTCCAGCCCTATAAGCAGGAATTGCTATTACAATGGTGATGGCTGACGTCAAGCGGTCGCGTGGCCATAGCCCTTACTATAAACGCCTTAGCATACAATGCTTCCACTGCAGCCAGGGATTCCGGGTAATGACATGCAAATGAGCAGTGATGAAAAAGCTGTGTAATACAGCAGACATACGCTTATAGGAGTCTATGTTGAAATGGACAACAAGCAAAAAGTGACACACTGTAAGTGCTCATTTGCATGTCGTTATGCAGAATCCCTGACTGCAGTGGAAACATTCGCATACATGTATTTTTATTTGCTGTACACTGAACGGTGTAGGAATGTTGTCACTTTTTTACTCACCATAACTTATTTTGTTTCTGGTTGTAGCCACTGCCAGCTTCACATTGCAATAACCAACCTCACACTGAGGTTGTCGGTGAGTAGGCCATACTGGCAATGCACGTCTTTAACCAAGGCTGTGCTGAAAAAGTCATATAATAAAACAGGCATAAACTTATAGGGCTCCATGTTGAAATGACCAAGGAGTAAAAAGTGACACTGGGAGAGCTCATTTGCATGCCATTACCCAGAATCCCTGGCTGCAGTGGAAACACTATGCTAAGAGAGCATGGTGAAAAGCAGGTTTGCCGACCTGTCTGGGACATGTGAATGTGCTCACAAGTGGTATTTGTATCTACTGTACACTTAATTATGTGGAAATTTGGATTAAAAGGGAAGTGAACGTAAAAAGTTCGCTGTGATGAAGAACTTGCTGCAAAAAAAGAGCAAAATACAGATGTTTTTAATTGACAAAAGGTTCATAGTTCTGCTGGTTGGCGAAGAAATAGAAAAGATTGTTTGAAAGTTTGTTGGCCGAACTTTGACACATTCACCTAGCACTGGCTGTGATCCTGTATTGTTGTGTGTCTCTATGTACAATGAGAGGTTAAGTTCTTTATATCAATTAGCAGTGGAATGCACAGTATTCAGTGCGCAGTTTGGCTGCTTCCTCTGCTCACAGTAGAAATATTCCTGACATCTCCCTCCTGCCAGGATACATCTGCCTCCTATTAATGTGCTGAGCACTGCACTGACAGGAAAATAGGAGTTGTAGGGAGCGGTCACATGGAGCAATAGGAGGAGTTACAGTGAGCAGTTATATGGAACAATAGGAGTTAAAGGGAGCGGTTACGTTGAGCAATAGGAGTTATAGGAAACAGGAGTTATATGGAAAGGTTATATGAAGCAGTAGGAGATAAAAGTAGGGGTTATATAAAGCTACAGGAGAAGTTAAAGAGAGGTGTTATATATGGAGCAATAGGAGTTCTAGACACAGATTATATAGAGCAATAAGAGGCAGTTTATGGAGCGGCTATATGGCGAAATAGGAGGAGTTATAGAGAGTGGTTATATAGAGCAATAGGAGTTTTAGGGGGCGGTTTTAAATGGAGCAATAGGAGGAGTTAAAGGGAAGGTCATATGGAGCAATAGGAGGAGGTTTAGGGAGTGGTTATATGGAGCAACAGGAGTAAACGGGAGCATTTATACAAAACAATAAGAGGAGTTATAGGGAGCTGTTATACGCAGCAATAGGAGGGGTTATAGGTAGCGGTTATATGGAGCATTAGTAGTTATAGGGAGCGCTTATATAGAGAAATAGGAGGAGTTTTAGGGAGCGGTTTTAAATGGAGCAATAGAGAGCAATTATATGCAGCTACAGGAGGGGTTATATGGAGCAATAGAAGGTATACTTACTACATGTAATAATAGGAGAAGTTACATGACACACGCGTGATACATTTCATTGAATGTTTCTATATGGCAGGTTATTTCTCCCTGGCTTTGTGCGAGATATTGAACCTTTAGATTGCAAGTTATGTGGGCTGACAGTATTTTTGTTTCTCTGTCTAATCAGCGAGATAAACGGATTTCATGAAATTGGAGAGAGATTGGCATGATTCCTTTTTTTTTTTTTTTTTAAATCAAAGGCTATAAAAAGAACATGTTACAATAAAATCAGCAAACAGATTAGGAGCCAGCACATCCGTGTCTGAGGGAGTCCGACGTGACATGCTAACCATTTATTCTGTCAGCATTGAATAAGACACTGAATGATAACCTACTGAACACAGGTTAGATGTATAAATGTCTGCGTGGGAAGTGAATGAATGAAAGAATGGATGATTTTATGTGAGCCTGCATGGTGTAATGAATAAATGGATGTGAGCCTGCATGGTGTAATGAATAAATGGATGTGAGCCTGCATGGTGGAATGAATGAATTAATGAATGGATGTGAGCCTGCGTTGTGGAATGAATGAATGGATGTGAGCCAGCATGGTGGAATAAATACATGGATGTGCGTCTGCATGGTGGAATGAATGAATTAATTAATGGATGTGAGCCTGTGTTATGGAATGAATGAATGGATGCGAGTCTGCATGGTGGAATGAATGAATCAAGGTGAGCCTCTCTACATTGACAGAGTGAATTAATGAAAGTCTACAGGTTAAATAAATAAATGTTGACCAAGTGAATGAATGAACCTAAACTGGGGGCGATAAAGAAATGACAGAAAAAAACTAAAGGATGAATGAGAACCTGCATTTAGTAAATCAACAAATGAATGTATGAATTAATAAGTGAGTGCCTGCCCAGGTGTATTACTTAATTACTAACTGATTGAATTATCCTGATTCGTATGAGTAAGTAAATGAATAAATGATCATTTCTGGGTTTGCAGCCCTGTGCTTCCCAGTGTTGCAGTCTTTCAGTGACCCTCCCCCCACAGTCTGTAGAGAGAAGGAGGGGGGGGTTATTGGGTTTTGCACCACCCCCGTCCCCCCACCCCCACCAGTTGCCTCCTCAGTGTGACATCCGATGCCTCAGAGTCCCAGCTCTGGAAGTAGAGGCAGCGTGGCTGGGGGGGACACAGCACTCTCTTTCAAGTGGGAGCCCGAGCACCCCTCCCCCCTCACATGAAGACTGAGTGAGGCTTGGGGCACTTGCTCTTCTTCACCTTGCGCATGAAGCGGTTGAACTCGCGGTTGGACTTGTCCCACTTGTGCACCGCGGTCAGCAGGTGCTGAGTCTTCACCTTGCGTCCCAGAACCAGGAACTGTCCGCTCAGCTGCTCCAGCTGGTGACAGGGGCAGTTGGCTCCATTCTTCAGGTAGAGAACCAGGTCCCCCCAGTCTTTGCGCTGGATCGGTCCCCTCTTCAGAGCCTTCTTCTTCCGGAGGATCAGCTTGCGATCTCCGCTCTCCTTCCTCACCTCCCGCACGGAGACCTTCAGAGCTGCACAATAGGCAAGGAAGGGGGGAGAGATCAGTGACAGCTTCACAAAACTCGGGTCTATTTACTAAAGTGACCAAAAACCACCAGATTTATCCAAGGATGGGAGTTTGCCCTCTGCTAAATATGGTGCTGTTTATTTCACAAGGGTTTTCATCCCAGTTTTGCAGCTGGGAGACTACTAAATAGATGTCCCCCCTTTAAAAGAGGCTGCACAGCATATGATTTATGTGTGTGCATGTTAAAATTTCTGCTAGAGATGGATTCCTGGCCCCTTGAGCAGCGATATTGTTAGCAGACTCTTACAGATAGCAGTCAATGCGGTAATAATGTGCCTGATTATTTAAAACACCAGAGCGACTTACGTTTAGACCTAGGTCTTTCTCAAGCTCTGCACAGAGCTGTATGTAGATATGTGTATGTGTAGTATATATCTATATATTATATTATCATATATATAAGCAAATACGATACCGTTTGAGCGAATATCAGACGGCAGCACTCCACAAAGTTGTCAAAAAAGTTTTGTATTTAGTGTGACATAGTTACTATGTCCACACACCAAAAAAACTTTTTTTAACAACTTTGTGGAGTGCTGCCTATGATATCGCTCAAACGGTATCGTATTGCTTATTTGATTTATATAGGATTTGCACCCACCTTTATCTACCTGACGGAGTGCCTTGTTCTCATCTATTCACTATATATATATATATATATTCACAAAAAAGGGTAGCGTCAATATAAAGTGATCGTATGAATGTAGAAAAATAAAGTGGTGTCTAAAATGTGTAACAAATCCCAATGTATTCTGAGAATATCCTAAAATTGTTAAAGTGTTAAGTGAGCAATAGAAATAAAACACCTTGAAAACTGTGAATACAATTAGTCCCATAACATCATAATGAAAGGAGAAAGAGTCCCAATAATACAATATGAATCTCATGGGTATACCAAATATGACACTATATAAGGGAGGAGGAATAGGAATAGGAATGTCCACCTGGATGATCCTCAGGTCACAACCCGATATTAAAAAAAAGAAAATACACACTCCATAGCACATAAAAGTGTGAACATTTAATATAAAAAGTAGGAAGACTAAAATGCACTGACAAACATCAAGGAGTTAAAATCAGTTGGGTGTGATAGAATCACTAGGCAGCATCATCCGCACATCAGGTGACTGCTCCACAGCAAAACCAGGTAAGTCTCCAAGTGTATAAATGATCAGAGACACTACCATGTAACTTCATCAGGGGTCCCCTGTCATCACTAACCGCTGATGCAGTCACATGGTTAGTGACAAAACGCATAGGGTTTGAAAGAGACACTGACATCATCACGTCTGATCACGAGAGTTAGATCCGCTGCCGGTTGTCTAGTGAAGAGGAGAGCTATTCACCGTCCCTACTAGGACTGTCTTGGTGATCTGTCACCTTTGGATCCTGTTGCCGGTTGTGAAGTGGAGTCAGGGGCTTGACCAGGGAGGCTGCGAGGGACCCCCTCCCCCTCCCACTTGGAACCGGTACCCACATATAAACAGACAAGTAATGACAGACTCAGTTTGGAGGTATAAAAGGCCGCGGCTTTGTTTATTAACAATCATAATACTGGAGTAAGCGCTAGTCCAAGCCAGAGTGGAGTCAGGGGGTCAGCCAGGCCTTGGCCTGCTGCCCCCGTACCCGGCCGACCCCTAAAGAGCCGGCCGTTGTCGCGAGTGGGTTCCCGGGTGTCACGTTAGCTTGACCCCGCCCAATCGCTCCTACCCCCGGGCGACGCCCGCCCGAGCCCATCTGGCAAGGACAAGCACTTACCCCCGAACTGCCGCCGCGACAGTGGCAAAATGACCAACTGGAGCCTCCTGAAGCAGCAGACCGGGAGCAGAATGGAAGATTCAGCTCCCGGCTGCCTCTTTTGTAATGCCCTGGGCCTGACCACCCCCCAGCGATGACGGCCCAGAGATCCCAGCGAGATGAGGGGGAGGGGGCTTGCCCCCTGGTCATGGGCTTCCCTCGCCTAATTGGCTGGAGGGATTGCTTCTCACTGCCACTGCGAGAACTATCTCTGCGATTGTTGCCTTGGGATCCCTGTTTCTGGTCATTTATACACTTGGACACTTACCTGGTTTTCCAGAGGAGCAGTTCCCTAATGTCCGGATGATGCTGCCTGGTGATTCTTTAATTCTTTGATGTTTGTTAGTGCATATGGTACTCCTAATTTTTATATTAAATTGTCACACTTTTATGCTCTATGGAGCATGTGCTTTTTTTTTTAATATATATATATACATAGAGCATAAAAGTGTGACAATCTACTATATATTTCTGAGTTCACTGTATGTCTGCGTCCCTAGCGGCAATCTCATTGGTCCCTTGGCCTGCCCGCCCCCGCACCTCTCATTGGCCTGAGGCAGAGTGACGGGCCAAACAAAAAATAATAAAAAAAAAAAAAAACACACACACACACACCCCCCCACCCCCCCCCCGTGCCCCTCACTCTCTCCCCCCTCCCCACCTCACCCAAATCCCCACGCTCCGCAACATCCCCAGCCGCACCATCACCCTCACCGTGCGCCGCGGAGAGCAGCAAACTCCAGCCTCCTCCTCCCTCGCGGCGCGGCCCGAGCCTCCTGCTCCCGGAGAGGGGAAGCGCGGCCCGGGCCTCCTGCACTCCCCCCCACGTGCGCCGCTACCGGAGAGGGGAAGCGCGGCCCGGGCCTCCTGCTCTCCCCCTCACGTGCGCCGCTACCGGATAGGGGAAGCGCGGGCCTCCTGCCTCAGGGAGCGGCTGGACGAGTGAGTGAGCGGCCTTCACCTCCCCTCACCCAACCCTCAACCCCCTTCACCTCCCCTCACCCCCCTTCACCTCCCCTCAC
>WSYH01005004.1:0-47907 GCA_036426205.1 Ascaphus truei
CCGACACACAACCACGACACACATACCACACACACCAACGGGCACAGACACACAGACACACACGGTGACAGACACACAGACACCACAGACAAACCCTGGTCACAGAACACACACTGCACAGACACACGACACAAGACACACACTGTCACAAGACAAACAGACACACAACACACGACCACAGACACACAGACACACCCTGTCACAGACCCAGACACACACTGCACACACACTGTCACAGACACACGACACCATAACACTGTCACAGAAACCAGACACACACTGTTACGACCGACACAGACACACAGACAAACACTGTCACAGACACACACTGTCACAGACAAACAGGAACAAAGACCCACCCTGTCCCAGACACACAGACCAAGCTGACCACACAGACAGCACAGACACACAGACCACAGACACACACTGTCACAGCCACACAGACCACACCCTGACACACACTGTCGACAGACCCAGACACACCGACACTCAGACACACAACAGCACACACTGTCACAGAAACACAGACACACACTGTCACAGGCCCCCTTTTCCAGACACACAGACTACACTTTTCCACATACACACAGACACACACTGTCACAGACACACAGACACACAGACACACCGACACCCACTGTCACATACACACAGAAACACACTGTCACAGACACACAGACACAGACACACAGACACCCCCAACACACTGACATCCCTGACCCACAGACACACACTGTCACAGACAAACATTCACACCGACACACCTGACACATACCCATACCACACACAGACACCACAGACACTCAGACACACAGACACACATACACACACTGTCACAGACACACACTGTCACAGACACACAGACACACAGACACATCTGACACAGCACGACCTCACACAGACACACAGTACACCGACACCAAGCACACACAGACACACAGACACAAACTCAGACAGCACAGACACACAGACACACAGACACACCTGATTCACAGACCACATACCACACAGACACACAGGACACACAGATCACCACAGACACACATACACACAGACACACCGACACACATACACCATACATCCCAGACCACAAGACACACAGACACACGACACAGACACACATACACCCTGTGCACATACACACATACACACATACACACTACACACCCTGTCACAGACACACATCACACGACAAACACTGTCACAGACCACACATGTCACAGACACCCAGACACCAACCGACAGCCACCTGTCACAGACACACAGACACACAGACCCACAGACACCCGACACACAGCCCCCTAGACACAACACTGTCACAGACAACACACAGACACACATACACACAGACACACAGACCCACACAGACACAAGACACACGAACCACACAGACACACGACGCCAGACACAGCAGACACACACTTGTCAGCAGACACAAGACCTAGTAGACAATTAAGACACACATACACACAGACATCCACTGTCACAGACTACAGACCCCACCGACCAACACTGTCCATACACACCAGACACACACTCTCACAGACACACGACACACAGCCACACACGTCCCAGAACACACACATTAAGACACTACACACACACACACACACACACAGCACACACACACACAGCAAACCACAACACACACACACCCACACAGCACACCACACACACACCCACAAGTCACAGCACACACACCCACAACCCACCCCCATTCACACACCCACACACACACACACAACACACACACATTCACACACGACACACACACACACACCCCACACACACCCAGTCACATACACACACCACACCCACCCACACACACCCCCCACACCCACACACACACACACAGCACAACACACACAGCCACCCTCACGAGCAACACACACACACACACACACCCACACCCACACAGTCACACGACGTCACCTCACAGTCACAACATCACACACATCACACACACACACACACACACACACACACACACCCACCCACACGCCACCCGCACACCTCACAGCACACAACACACACTACACCCCACACACACACACACACACCTTCAGCTCACACACACCCACACACACACACACACGACACACATTCACACCCACCACCCACACCCACACACAACACACACACCCCAACACACACCCCCAACCCACGCCACACAAATGCACAACACGACACACACCCCATACACACTACACACACACCACACATATATCACACAGCCCACGACATCCACACATCCACACATCCAACACCTCGTCACCCCACTACACACACCCACCCACACACACACACACACCCACCCACACACCACACACACCTTGACGCTACTACACAACACACATACACACACACACACCACACATCACCACCACCCTAATCCACTCACCAACACATCCACACATCACACATCCACACACACATTCACAAACATACAACCCACACATTTTCCCAACCCCACTACACACACTACACACAAACACACACAGCACACACAGAGCCACATCACACACACCCACACACCCACATTCACACCAACCCAGCACACACACAGTCACCACACACAACACACCGACACCACATCACACACACACACACACACCACACACCCACACACACATACAGCATACACATGCATTACACACACAGCATACAACATACACATACATCATACACATCCACATAACACATACACATACCCAAACACAGTACACTACACATACACATTAACACAGCAGTCACACGACACACACACACCACACACCACACCACACACCCACACACAACGACACACACACACCACACTACTCTTAGAGTCACACACACAACCACACACACCACACTACACCACACTCCACACATTCCACACACACACCTTTTCACATTCACACAGCACACTCATTCAGGCATTCACCGACTCCGGAGTAGAATAAGAAGAAAACACCATTCACAGTCTTTACCCAACCGGAACACACACACACACACCGCACAGACATCACATCCACACACACACACATTCATACACCGTTAGACCACTCACCAAACGAGTCCCACCATTCAACACAGTCACCCACATTAGACACAGGTCAGTCATTCACACACACACACACACACACACCCCACACACACACACACCACACTCACACACACACACACACACACACACCACCGACACACCCACACACACACACACACACAACACTCACATCACACCATCACACACACACACCACACACACAAACAATTCACACACCACACATAGCACGGCACAACACACACACACCAGTCACACACACACACGCACACACACCCCACACAGTCATCACACCCACACACCCACACATTCCCACACACCCACCCACACTACACCGCACACACTCCACAGCACACACACCACACACACCACACACCCCACACAAGTCCACAACACAAAACGCCAAACACCACACATCCTACACACCACACACACATCACCTACACCACACACACACACACACACACCCAACAACACACACACCACAATCACACACACACACACACACACACACACACAACACACACAACACAGTCACACACACAACAGTCCCACTACACATCACCCACATACAACACCACACACACACACCACCACGACACAGACACACACAGCATTCACACCCACACAGTCCCACACGACTTACATTCCACCCACACACATACCACACACCCGACACACACACACCTACACCACCACACACACCCCACACAATCACCACAACACCCGATTTTGGGTATAGCGTTGCTGGGCCTGTGAGGAAAAGTTGTTAAGATCACTTGCAACATCTTGTAGGTTAAACGAACCAAATGTCGTTCTGTGTTCCAATGTCCAGGTCAAAAGCAGAGTAGTCGAGATTTTAAGCCATGTCCAAAAGTATTCCAGAGCGGTCAGCAAAGTATGTTCGTCAGCAACAAGGTTCAAGGTTAACAGAGAGCCGGGTAGTCCAAGCAATCATGGGTCAAGCGCAGGGAAATCCAAAGTAACACAGGAGCAGGATACAGCAGGGACACAGAGGGGACGCGCATAGTCAGCACACACCGTGAACAGTGAACTAATGCAGATCGAAGATAAGAGGGACAGACAGGGATTAAGATAACGGGAGATCACACCAATAGAGAGATGGAGAGCAGAGAAGAGACGTGGAGACATAAGATGGTCAGAGAGAGAAAGGGAGGAAACATAAGGATCAAGATCAGATGGCCCTGCCGGGAACATGGTAGGAGATCAGAGAGTTACGGGCTTTTGAAGAGGAGCTTGTTGCCGGCAGCCCTCTTTAGCTGAGGGTGCGTGCGGCACATCTGCGTCACCCAGGCGCTAGAGTGCCGGCCGTTTGCACCCAGCGAGGGGAGCAGAAGGACCTGGATGGACCGCGCCACCGGAGGGGAGATAGAGGCAGCGGGCATGCGAGTGTCTGGAGGAGTGGGAGCGGTTGCCGCATGGGCTCTGGGACCGCGCTGTTCCCGAGACTTGGCGGGGCATGTGCGCTGAGGCAATGGGCAGAGAGAGGAGGAGGACTGAACGGGACAGGAGTGGGACAAAAAAGAAAAAAAAGAGAAAAAGACAGTGCAAGGGATTAGAAAAGAGAGGGGACAGAGGAAAGCAATAATGGGGAGATCTCCCCTGACCTCACACACACTTCACATGTCACGCACACAAATTTTTCAGCTCACATGTAGGAGAAGCCGCAGCCCGCTCGGCCCTCCCCCCCCCAACCCCAAGCCGGGCTGCTAGAGCATGTCTACCGATGATGGTAGGAGAGTAGTGGGGGAAGCACAGGGACCTGCGCCACTCGAGCCCCAGTTGAGAATCACTGCCCATGACCACACATCAGCTCTATCAAGGCAATGACACGCCCCCTCACCCTTAGTAGCCACGCCCCCACCCTCTCTGCTCCAGCCCTAAGACATTTTCTGGACATTAGAATGTCCATCATTTGGAGGTGATTGACATTGGCAGCTCAAAATAGTTGCGTTGACCGACAAATCCACAGCATAATGTCGTGAAGTTTTGTGGTGCTACGTGGTTCTTTTGTGAGATTTCATGCTTCGTACATACAAACAAATGGAAAACGGAATCCAACGTCGAATTATAGTATTATTATATCTATACAGAAAAACACACACAAAAACAAGCGGCACTCATAGCGTAAATCATACACAAAACATAATCCTAGGATTACAAACACCCCCTAACGTTGCACTCAAGGTAGTGACAAAAACTCTATTGTCTACTAAACTGGGGCTGGATAGTAGCAAATCCTAGCATAGGATTCCCACAAAAGGTCACACTCAAATTGAAGGGTACCACCGTGACGTCATTACGTTGACGCATTCGTGGTTTTGTTGTAGGAACTGTCCGCTCCAGCCACTACACGGAGCAAAAAAGACGCTGCTTATTGATAGTCATATCAGGTTGTATCCTATCCCTACTTTGGTTTGTGTTACTCTAGCCTCTCTGGGCAGCTTGTCTTCCGCACTTTGCACACGCGCCACCAGAGCAAAGTACTCAGAGTCCTACATTGACACAAATGAACGATGTATGCAATTGCTCGTTCCTATGCTTTGGAGTATTTATTTTGCTTTCTGCGTGCGCTACCCAGAGTCACTACACAATCGATTATGACTAATTACGATTGTAGTTGTTAGATCAATTCTGTTTTATTGTGTATTGTCCCAGCAAGCTGTGTTGTAGTAGGGCCTCTCTTCATATCTACTCCTTTACTGGAGTATATCTGGTGTACTGACCACCCTATCCAAAAGATTTGTTGGTATATTTTTATCATACAGCTTTTTCATTAAGACCACTGCTAATCTACTAACCCTTTATATGCTTCAATATTCACCACCCACCGTGTTGTAATAACTGAGCTCTAGCATAATTTGACCTCATTATCAGCTAATGTTGGGGAACACTATCTGTTCATATAGTGTTTACGTGACCCACCACATTTGGGGATTTGATGATCTATCACTGTTTGCCATTTTTTTAGAGTGTTTGTTGTTTTTACAGTATAACTATTAAGTTTTTTTACTTGATTTGAGTGTGACCTTTTGGTGGTGAATCCTATGCTATGATTTGGCTACATGCCTCCAGTTAGTAAGGCTAGACAATAGATTTTTTTGTCAATCTACCATTGCGTGCAACTTTTAGAGGGGGCTTTTGTCATCCTAGATTATTTGTGGTAATGATTTGTGCTTTCTCCTTCACCAGTAAAGTGGTTCCTGTTTAAGTGTATGTGTGTTTGGTGTAACGACGTGCCCTTTTGTGTAATTCACATCATCGTATTCAGGTTTCAAATTTACTGGGGTAGGATGTGTAAAACATGCACACTCACAAACATAAGGGAAATAAAAGCATCATGCGTTATATCTCCATCGCCATCCCAGGTCCAGGATATACTGCTCCAGTCCGTCTGATGTGGAGGAATTACAGCGACACTCTGCAGTTTCTACTCCATGTCCCGAGCAAGTGAGAAATGTCTCTCTACTTCCAAGCCTTCGTCACCGCAAGTGAGCTCCTGGTAGCAGTCTCGCGAGAGCGTGTGACATCACTGGGTTTTCCGGCTAAGCTAAACTGCGATCCCCGCAAGAATGTCGGGGTGTAGTTGCCAAACATGTAAGTCTCATATACGGAGTGGGCAATAATCAATAAAAAAGGACAATATATGCATTGAGTCAGTCCTACGTGTTATCCGAACAGTGCCTTCTTCAGGGGATCTCTCCTTCTATATATATATATATACAGTGTTCGACGACAAACCCTATACATTTGCTCGCGCCGGGCGAGTGGGATTTAACAATCGTGGTCGAGCTCTATTGGCCAAGCACAACGTTTGGTACTAGTGGCGAGTAGATTTGTTTGGTGATCGTTGTCAACCACATGTAATATAGATATATCTGTAGCCGTCCCCTCCTGTCCCTCCCGTTCCCCCCATTACCGCTCTGCTGCCGTGTGGGTGTTACGGGAGTGAGGAGGCGACGGGCTTGCCAGCGGCTCCCTCCACAGTGCTCGCGCATGTGCAGAAGAGTTGCGGCTGCCATTACAGGATAGGGAATGGCAGGTGTGGCTGCTGCCATTGCTCATTGCCCTCCTGAGTTACTCATGCGCAAATTCGAGCAGTGGCATCCCATTACAATCGCGTATGCGCAGTATCAATTATCACACTAACAACCCCAGCAGCACTGGGCTGCCCAACCATGTGATGCCAGGGATCCTATCCGCGCGGTCAGATTTCCTGCTTCTAGTAGATACATTGGGCGTGCTCGGGACATGCAGGTAGTCTGAGCTGGTATCGGTTAGGGGAAGGTTGTGTTTTCAGGGGTCCGGGACCCTCTGCACTAGGCCAGGTGAATCCCCTAGCCCTAAGCTAGAGCCCCGACTCACCATGGAAGATTGTGGTCTTCTTTAGGGATAGCTGCCTTACTTTAGCCATTTGGTTAGTTCAGGACACAAGCTTCAACGTGCGCAGAGCCCTGAGAATTTTAGTCTGTGGACTAGGAGACCAATCAAATAAGAGACTCTCTTCACGTGGACCATCCGGCGTCGATATACCACCCCACAATGAGGGCGGACTTCGTCCGCAGATCAGCTGGATCCACTCTTCGTCCTTTTGGCGCGTCCCGGGTGTGGGACACACCCGGCAGGTATCATGACAAAACCAATGCATCCAACCATACACCCAATCTATATTGTGTTTGGTGGATTGGACTCTTGGACAAAGCACCGTTGTGGGGTTACACATTCCGGGTGGTGTCTGGCCAGTGCGAGCGTGTGGTAGTTGGATTCTTGTGATCTTATAATTGTTAAGAGTTATCTGTGTTTACAGTAACTGGCCGTTTCCTAGTTTTACAAGTGTATGTGTTTTGTTGTGATTGGGTCCTGTGAGGGGCTCCTCCCATTACCGTTGGGATCCCTCCCGTGGAGCATTGTACAAGATTTTTACGTACATCACCCCAGGCTCTCCGTTGCGGGAGCTGTAGTCCCCCTTGTGAGCAAACAGGTAAAGGTATCACCAGTAGCATATTTACTGCGCTACCCCTAATCTCAACTAGAGGGTGGGGACAGGCTTGATATATCTTTATAAAAAAAAAATAATAGATGATCTGTTTCTGTGCTAAGCTGAAACCCTTTTATTTGCAAAACTCTTCGAGATACACCCTGATCTCTTCTTCCGGCGGTTACATTTGACAATAAAGCAGGCAAGGGGTCTACTTAAAAACCGTGCATCTTGGAATGTGACTAGAGCCCATCCCTCCCATCTGTGTCGTGTGCGATTTATGTTTATAGTCCCTGAATGTTATGATGTAAGAGTGTCACTGTCTTTGATCCCTGATCCAGCACTTTTAATAATCCACGATATTATAATATGTTTATTATTAGTAATTTTAATATGTGCTATATCACACACTGATGTGTCCCTGTTATTCAGCTGCCTGTTCTTGGGATCTTCTTCCGTCTCCTCTTTCTTCTCTTGCAACACTTTCTCTAGGTGAACTAATCACAGTCTCATGGGTTTAATATCACCTCTAATTCTCAACACACAAATTACTTTTCCAAACCCCCTGACCTTACCCTACTGACAGACCAAAAGTTTCTGATGTCTCTATGCGATATCATCCTGGATGGCCCTCCAGCCGACTTAAACTATCATGCAGAAAAACATAGCTCTTCATCTTCCTCACAAACCGGCCCTACTACCAATACCCTTACCTTCCACATTACTGTTGGAAGTATTCATTCACCCAGTAGCCCAAGTTTGCTGCCATGGGGTCACATTCGACTCCTCTCTCTCACATTCTCCTTTACATTCAAACGTATTCAAAACCTGTCGTTTTTTCCTCTGCAAGATTCCAAAGATACGCCCTTTACTCTGTGCTCTTCTTGCTAAATCTCAACTCGATCCTCATCCCCCAAAAAAAAAAAAAAAAAAAAAAAAACAAAATTGTCCCGTCTCTATTATTTTAACCTCCCCCCCCCCTCGGTGCCTGCCTTCCGGCTTCTCACCTGTCTCCCCTACAATCTATCTAACGCTTCTGCCCAGAATCACTCTCCTACTCTTTCCTAAATCTGGTTAGCGTCCCTCCGCTGAAAACCCTCTACTGCTTCTATCACATTCAGCATCTCCCACTCAATTCTCCTCCTCTCTCCTCCTCACTTTTTAAAGATTTTTACACTCTCGCCCTCCTTACATCTCACCCTAATTTTCTCTCTATGCACCATCCCGACTCTTGCGTCCTTCTCAAAGAGGGTCTTCTCTCTCTGACCCTCTTGTATCTATAAAGCCTCTCCCACCAACCCCTTAAACCTTTCCACCGACTGCTCCACACCTCTGGATGCCGCTCCGTCAATAACCAACTGCCTCAATCCAATCACCATTTAAGACCCACCTTTAGACGAACACACGTGCTTAAGAACGCCTATGAGGTAGCACCGTGGCTAATACTATACCCTGCAGACGCACTTCCCGAGAATTCCCCGCTACTGTCCGCTGTCATTCTTCCTACCTACCAATTAGATTGTAACTCTTCGGACTGGAATTTGCCCTCTTGACCCCATTCGCTCCCATCATCCTAAACCTCTGCTCTGTAACTATATCCCTCACACACTTTACCTCATCGCTCAACTCTGGGGGCCTTTCCTCTCTCTTTCAAACATGCCCCAACAGGTATACCATTACTCAAAAACAGCAAGCTTGACCCCTACCTGTCGTTCTAATCTAACTATCGACCCGTCTCCCTCCTGCCTTTTGCCTTGAAACTCTTTTGAAACGTCTCATATTAGCTCTCGCTTGCTCCATTTTCTCAACACCTATTCTCTCCTAGACCCTCTACAATCTGGCTTCCGCACGCTCACATCATTGAAACCTAAAATAACTAATGACTCTCCATGCTGCCAAAGACAGAGGGATTACCCTCTGCGTCATATTACTCTATCCTCCAGAAACTCTGCTCATTGGATACTGTGGACTAGAGCCCTCTTCTTCACATTCTCCATACTCTTGTATTCGTAACAAACTCTATCCGGATCCCTCCTCTTACTCTCCCATCGTCTCAGTTTTTCTCTTCCTACTTTTACTTTTATGTCTGAAGTCTGTATATTCCCATGATCTGGTACTTGTTTTAATTTTGTTATATATATTATTTCCACTGTATTACATACTGTGACGCGCTAAAATAACATTATGTGCTATATAAAGTACAGAATACCTACTGTACATACATACTCAAAGGGATGTATCTTTAAGGGCGACATGAAACCCTATCATTATTGTTGCAACAGTCCAACAGACAGTCTGAAGAGTCTAATGAAGTCTATAACTTTTAATACTGTATTTTCATTTATAGGAATATCACTGATTTTAAGTATGATTAATTATATCGGCAAAATATGGAAGCTCACCCCCAGCCCCCAAACCCCCGTCGGCCGTATTTGGATGTATGAAGGAGATCAAAACCATGGCTTTTTGATCATGATTACCTGAGTCCCCATTCTCCTTTTCTTTACCATCGGCACTCAGTTACAGTCCGACTGCGGACGATAGAAAAGGGTTTTTGCTAGCTCTTCACCAACAGGCTTCTGTAAATGGCAATCCACATGCAAAATCAGCAAGTGTTCAATCTCATTTCTGACTCAGACAGATGCGTTCCATGTTGTATGAATGGAGTGGCTCCCTTTCCCCCCTTTGTCTAGGGTGCTAACGTGTGATGCTATAACCTGATTGGCAAACGAGGAGCCTGGATCCTCCGCCACTGGGAGCCTGGGGTGTGTTATGAATATTCTGAAACAGCAGTCCTCCGCCTTGGAGAGGATCCGTCACACAGGTGGGATGCCCTCCCAAGACAATACAGTCAGTAATTGGCACACAAGGTATATTTTAACAGTATTACTGAACATACTTATGAACAACAACTATGCAACATAAGAACACCACAATCACAGTGGGGGGGGTAATGAGCACCCGACGCGCATTACCACCAGTGAGTGTCCCACATGTACTTTGGTTACTAGCCCCAATCCCCTGGCTGGTCCCTTCCAGTGTCCACCCACAGCCCAAAAGTGTAAAGGGGTGCCGTCCATACCCGTGAACGCTGGTGCACGATGTTGTTGAGGTACCTGGCCAATTACGTGGGCTCAGTACTCGGTTGCGGGTCGACGTAAATGAAATGAGGATCCATCTGAGTCCAGCCTGTGGCCCTCCGCGATGGTTGTCCGTCTCTGCGTTGGGTGACTCCGTTAGGAGGGTCTCATTTAGAGTCTTTGTGAACACGCAGCGGCGTGTCTGGAGCTGGAGCCCCAGATCACAGGACCGCGATCACACACAGTGGCGTCCTTGAGTCCCTGACAACTACAGAGAGATCTATAGATGAGAGGAAAGGGGGGGGGGGAGTAGGTGATGCGCAGATAGAGAACACTGTGAAGTAAGGAACTAGAGGAAGGTAAGGAGTGGATTCCGGATCGAGTTGTGTTACGAATACCAAGAGTATGGAGAATGTTAAGTAATGATCACAGATCAAATGCTGCAGAGCGGTCGATAATATGAGTCAGAGTGTCATGACCATCTAGGTCTTTGGCACATGAGAGGTCATTAGTATATTTAATTAGACTTTTGGCCCATTTTCTATCTTTTTCAAATTCTACTTTTACTAAGTTAGAGTGCAGGTTCAAGGGTACTGTGGCTGGTGATATTTTGATTGTAAACCTTGCAGTGGGATCCACAGACATGTAAAAAAGCCGGTCCAGCTTTTGATTGCTGGACAGGTGGCAGGGCTATAAGGCATTTTGCACTTAGAGTAGGTGGTAGAGGCCTATCCAAAATGACAGCATTAATTTGGTCGTGAAATAACATCGGATCACCTTGGCAGGGTGGGATGGAAATCTTGCTTTTATTTGGTTGCCAGGTAGTCCTGATGTGTCCAATGCTTTGTTGGCGTTATGTGGGGTTGACCTTGCCCCAGGGTACACATTAAGCTGAATGTTCTGGGTTGTTTGGCCCCATATGGCTTAGTGAGTAGTTAGCTAGGATCTTGACTTACGCGGCTTGCCTGGGGTGTTTTCTTGTTATTGTTTTCACTGGCTCATGTTTTTATAATTCTCTCTTGGCAGGAAGTCAAGGGACATAACTTGGCTTGTTGGCTGATAGGACTGGGATATTTTATAATATTGTTATAATGGATCTGGTTTTAAAATTAATTGTTATTTTATGATTTTATAAGATACTGTGGTCTTCACCACAAAAAAAAAATGATGTCCTCTGGTCCGGTATTGGATAAGGGTAACGCTTACCCATAGTGAGGGATGTCCAAGCTTACTTTCTTTTGGGGTGGAGTTGGAATTCTGTGAGGGGTGGAGAAAAACAGTACATTTTTATTCTTGCATTCATTACATTTTATGCTTATGTAACGTGTTGTCCCCTACGCCCCCCCCAATCCCCAATAGGGTCCATTACAGGGTGTGTGGTTGCATATCTTACTACTGGCACCCCAAGGGCAAGTCGTCCATGATGACTTGAGGACAACCGGAACAGCTTCTGGGGTTCATACCCCCCATATACGTAGCAGGCAGTACCGGTCCATCTTCCTTAGCTCCAGGGGATTGGAATGATCGCCCTTCGTAGAACTGATTACCGGTCCCCCCCACGCACCATGCAGGCAGAGAACAAAACAGATAATCACAATCTCTGCCGGACACGTCTCTTGACTTAGTTTATCACTGATATGGGTCCTTGAACCGCCATACTAGGCCAAGGGCACCCGGCCCTCCTAGCTCTTCTTTCCCCACCGTCCCCAAAAGGGAAAATAGCGGAGGCAGAGGTATTGTCCACAACCACTCTTCCCCGCAGGGAAAGCACATGGGAAGGCCCCAAGTCTTAGACTCCCATTCGTGTGACCTTCCTTCCTCATAGGGAAGGGGAACAACGCTCCAAATTTAGGAGCATTCCTGTCCCTTCAATACAGCCAGAAGTCGGGCACCACCGTTGTCCCAGCCTCCCAGATGATCCCACCGCCTGCTGTCAACTCTTAGTGTCAGTACAAGTGAAGGGGGAAAACCCCATCTCAACTCGCTGTCAAGTCTGTTAATACCAAGGGTTTACTGCCAAGCCCATTGTGTAGACATAGTATCAAGGGGGTACCAAGCACGAACTAAGGAGGCGACTTTCTTACCCACAGTGCAATTATTATTAAAATATGCAATATAACATATAATTTTAGAGTGTTCTATCGAAGTGGTGTTTTTGTTGTTAATGTTTCACTTCTGCTTCTACTTCCAATTTCTTTGCTTATGTAGGGCTGTGAACTTTAAAAGATTTTTGGATTCAGTTTGGACCACTCACAGCTTTTCTGACAAAGATCCACGTTCCCGAGTGTGTATAATTTATTTGCTTATGTAAAGTGAAAAAAAATACAAGTGTTGGAAATAGAAATTAAAGACTACTGTGTTATCGACATACCATGTTTTACAATGGAGGGCCAAGCTGGTGATTTTGTTACCTGGCCAATAAATGCGCTGCGCCATGGCCAATATCATCGAAAATGTACAAAGGTCAGCAGACCCTGCTTGTACAACTGTGCATCTGTCTTTTTTTTTTTTTTTTTTTTTCCCTCCAACAGCTGGGTTACACAGTGAAATAGCTAGCTGCAAATCAAAAATGTGTATTATCTCCAAGTGTGATCTCATTATTCAAAGTAGCTGGTTGTCTATATCTGAAGTTCACATATAATTGTGTTATAACTGTCTTTTATACATGATGAAAAGAACTGCATATAAAAACTACAAAGTTTATTTTTTTAAGTGACAAATGTCATTTTCAGCCAAGTTTTGAGGTCACATTTGTGTCATTACTAACTGCCTACGTATGTTTTCACTGGCAATATAAGATTCATCTTCAACAAAAGTGTTGACCAATCAGCTGGCATATATATATATTAGCAAACAGAGCTCAGTGGCAGCAAATCAGAAATAAACAAAAAAAAAAAACAACTCTTCTGTTTTCAGAGAAACCACAAATATTTTTGGTTCACTTTCCCTTTTTACTGACTAAAATTATGTGTGCAGTCAAGACCTACCACAAACATTTTTAGTTTCAATTCCACGTACGCTTTGATTGTGATAATCCATGTTATGAGATGAAGGTTATATTTACTAAGCAGGGTTATACCATCCCAGGCATCTTGCAAATGTTAGAAGAACGCAGTATAAATAAACTAAATGTCAAAGGAAATAAACAGAATAGACACTTGTGCCCATCTTTTCAAAGCAGTGGTGATTCCATAGACAACTTTCTTATGGAATAGCACTGCGTAGTAGCATGGTCCCCAAGGGTTCCTATCACAATATTTTCAACATCATTTATTTTTTTCAGTAAAACATGCCTCCACGTTAAGGAGTATCCGCAATCTTTACATTTGAAACAAATTAAAATGTTTATGTAGCAGCAGGGCACCCCTGACTAACTTGTGCCCCCTTGGCTGCATAAACCCTGGGTACATCAGTGCCAGTATTGGGTATGGGGTTTTCCCCCTCAACCATTGGTAACTGCACTTGAGTGACAGCAGGGGGTGGATACCTCCTGTTTGTAAAGCTGGGAACACGGGTGGCCCGCCTTCTGGTTTGTACTTAGGGCAGACCACACTAAGTTCAGTAGTGCTTCCCCACAGGACTTGATTAGGCCGGTCACACATTGGAAGGCTGCATATTGGGACACACCTATGTGCTTCTTCTCCTTCGGGGAGAGTGAGTAGGTACATGCCTCCGCTATGGAGTAGGGAAGAGGTCTAAGACCGTTGGAGATCACCTTCAGTTTCCTGGACCTACAGCAATGGAGGGACTGCACTGCTAAGGAGATATGTGGGGTATGAACCCCAGAAGCTGTTCTGTGTCCCCACTACCATCATGGAATTACTCAGCCCTCCTGTTGCGCAGGCAGGTATATGCACCACACACCCTGGTAATGGCCAAAAACAACAACGCGATTGGGTTGCGGTGAACACAGCTGTGGGAGAGAAGTACACTGTTCAGCCGTTATCAATTGTTTTCTTTCGACAGTAAAACGCCGAAGACCGATTAAGTCCCAGTACCAAAACAGTGGTATAGTAGATATACCCTCTGAGCTCTGGCATTCCACAAGTTCAGACCTATTGAACTTCACACGAGTTTCAGTTAAATGTATCCTTAAACGGCCCTCTAACCTCTGGGCTTATATGATCCAAGATTGTCTGTGTATATGTGTACAGATCATCTTTTATATCAGTTTTTAGGTCCTAATTTTTTTTTTTATAACTCAATTTTATTAGTGATTCAGTACATACATGGATCACATCCCATTGGCTTTTCATATAACCAACCCCTTTCTCTACAACAACTTCCGGGTTAACATACAGGACATACAATACATACCGGGAGACTAGACCAAGGGTAACCGTGAGAGGGGGAGAGGAGGGGGGTGGAGGGGGGATGAGTGAGGTGGCACTCTAATTAAGTTGGTGGGGTCAGCCGCCTAGCGTCCGTTCTTCTGATGAGCTGTTTGAGATCTACTAAGGGGAACTGTCTAACTTATCTATTCGGGGTTTCGGGTCCGGATCGAGACTGACTGCCTTTCTGTTATGTTCGATCTGTGGTCGGTGATTCCCGTTTGTTACCGGAGAGCGAAATTTTCCGACTATCATTGCAAGTTGTTGGCCGAACTACACACCCCGGGAATGTACGTCTGGGCCAACCAGGGGCTGACCAAAACTTTTAGAAACTTTTGAGAGCTGGTGTCGTTAAATAGACTTGCTCACTGTTCATTTCCGGGCCAGGTAGAACCAAATTCTATTCCTGATTTTGGGATACTTGGATATTCGGTTGCTCCACTAATGCTGCGATCCTCACATCTGGTGGTACGTCGCCAGTGTTGTGATTCAATTGAGTGTTGCTTTCGAGAACCCATCCGAGTTTGCTCTGCCAATAAGAACAGCCATGATCCAGGGGGACCTCCACGCTAACGTCTTTGGTAGCTAATCTCTAATCTCCGCCCAACTGGAGCCCTCTTCGTTCAAGACCAGCATGTGGCGCAAGTCCGCTCCTTTACACCGCCACGCGCTTAGGCAGAGCCGTACGAGGGTGAATACTTTGACAAATTTCGGATGTTTAGGTCGGGGTATCTAGTACCAACCGCATCAGGACTTTGTATGCGTTCTCTTTAACGTGGTTCAGATAGAGCTTTTGGCTGCTGACGGCAGATGTGCCTGTCCGCAAGTCCTCTAATAGTTTCCCCTAAATCGCTTCCCATTGTCTCATGTAGCAAGTGCTGGGTTTCGTCATCAGAACTGGACCCAGACCCACTTCCTTGTAATTCTAGAGTTTAGTCCCACGTGTCTCCGTACCTCTTGAACACATTGAAAAAAGAAAAACCCTGGCGCCAAAAGTTCATTGGATAATCCTGTACTCTCAGGGGATCAGCACACTTGCTTGACAGGCCATATAGGGGAAAAAACAAACAGCACAGACATAGTGCAACACTGTAGGGTTAACAGGTTCACACTAATACACACACTGCAATACTGTATAACATAGAACTCCTTAGTGAAATAAAAATATTTATTAAAATAAGAAAACTATGCCATAAAATGGTTTGGACAAATGAGAACAACCGCTGGTCCATCCAGATGTGAAAAATCAGAGCCCATACTTACAAGCAGCAAGGCAAATCAGGCAATGCAACAAAGAGCTTCCGGCTGCTGCTGATGTCTTTGCAGAGATGTGATTCCTGCGCACCGTGACTCTCGTGCTGACTCTCCCTCCAGGGTTAACAGGAACAGTGGCAGTGTTGAGGCCTGCTTGTGGGGCTCACAGCTCTCCTCCACGTGAGGCTTCTCTCCGCTCTCATCCTCCACTCCTCTCGGTTACACAGGATGTCTCAGCGGTGCCTCACACGAGTGTGCACGTTGCCCTTAAAGGGACAGTACAAGCGTCCTGTAATGCCAAGAACTATGGCTGCAATGTGGGCTCAAATTGATCAAGTGTCACCAAAAGTCCAATACCACTCCAAATGGCTGTGTCACCTGCCCTCGCGTTTCGTGGATGCTACTCCACTTCCTCAGGGCTACAAAACTGTACACTGAAATGACGTACATATACCCTAACCAATTAAAATAATTGCCCAATTAGGCTGTATATCTGCATGTCATTAATATCAAATCAACTATCTCTAACAACATAATACACATACAATACATAAACACACATAAAAACATTCAGATATCAACTGATAACCATATTCCCAAAATGAGGCCAATGTAATATCATAATAGGCATTGATATATACCAAAATGCCAAATTGGGCCAAAGGATAAACAAACCGCTTACACCACTTATATGCTATGCTGGTACAGTAGTCAAAGGATAAGGTGTCATCCATTAAGTAATGGTGCATTAACTAATGTTTGTTTGAGCCATTTCTCTACCTAAAAAGGAGCCCATTCAAAATCATATTGAGCCCTATGGGGATAGAGTCTATACGTTCATAGATCCAAAGGCCTCCCTCCTATTGATGTTTGAATGTTATTACCACCTCTCCAATTGGGTGTACACAATTCAATGTTGACAGATAAGGCCCTTTGGATTTTCCATGCTGGATTACCAAAAGTGGTGGGACACACTGTGTGATGTTAAACCCTTTTTGATGTTGTAGATATTCATATATACGTCTTTGAAACGTACGACCAGTGCGACCCACATATTGCAGGACACAGGACACTGCAACATAATAAATGACAAACTCTGACTTACATGAAATATGTTACATGATTTGTAGTTTTTGGCGGTGACATTAGATTTGAAATTCTGTGCTAAAACAGCTGTACTTACAGGTATACATTTTACTGCATGGTTTAAACCCCTTTTTAACTGATTGATGTTCATTTTATGTCACCTTGGTTTTAAGTGTAACTATGGGGCCAGTTTGTTCCTAAGTTCCCAGCTTTCTTAAAACAATAGATGGCTGTGGTGTTAGATCTGTGACAAAGTTGACATGCCTGTAACATATAGGCCAGTTTGGCAAACATATTCCTATTGGGGGCCATAGCGGTTTATATGTGTTATAAAGGAATATTATTTTTCCCTGGCTGTCCCCTTTGTCCTTATATTCCAGGAGTTTGTTCCTGTCCATATCTTGAACTAAAGAGATAGTATTCTCTAGTTCGTGAAAGGGATGTTCGATCTAGAAACTTATTTTTGAGTCATCGCCTGCTCTACAAAAGATTCCAACCTGGAGCAGTTGCGCCTAAATGGATGACTTGTCCTTTCGGATTTCCTAATCCATTGCGGAGTGTGATGGCTTGTTGGCATAACAAGATTTGGTCTGTTACAGATTAAAAATGTTTGAGTATGAATGTTGTGCATAACAATACTAATATTAATCCAAAAGTTAATGGTGGTTATCCATTTGGCATATAGTTCAGCAGCAGGCCGAAAGACCTAAGGCAAATACAGGCAATGCAACAAAGAGTCTTCCGGCTGCTGCTGAACTAATATGCCAATATGATAAAACCACCATTAACTTTTTGGATTTAAATATTAGTATTGTTGATGACCACATTCATACTCAAACATTTTTTAAGCCTGTACAGACCAACAATTATGTTATGGCCAACAGCCATCACAATCCGCAATGGATTAGGAATATTCCGAAAGGACAATTCATCCGATTTAGGCGCAACTGCTCCAGGTTGGAATCTTTTGTAGAGCAGGCGGGATGAACTCAAAAATAAGTTTCTAGATCGACATCCTTAGACGAACTAGAGAATACTATCTCTTTAGTTCAAGATATGGACAGGAACAAACTCCTGGAATATAAGGACAAAGGGGACAGCCAAGGGAAAAAATAATATTCCTTTATAACACAATATAACGCTATGGCCCCCAAATAAGGAATATTTTGCCAAACTGGCCTATATGTTACAGGATGCAACTTTGTCACAGATACTAACACCACAGCCATCTATTGTTTTAAGAAAGCTGGGAACTTTAGGAACAAACTGGCACCTAGTTACACTTAAACCAAGGTGATAAAAATGAACATCAATCAGGTTTAAAAAGGGTTTAAACCATGCAGTAAATGTATAGCCTGTAAGTACAGCTTTGTTAGACAGAATTTCAATCTAATTGTCACCGCCAAAAAACTACAAAATCATGTCACATATTTCATGTAAGTCAGAGTTGTCATTTATATGTTGCAGTGTCCTGTGTCCTGCAATAGTGGGTCGCACTGGTCGTACGTTTCAAAGACTATATATGAACATATCTACAACATCAAAAAGGGTTTAACATCAACAGTGTGTCCCACCACTTTTGGTAATCACATGGCAAAATCCAAAGGGCCTATCTTCAACATTGAATTGTGTACACCCAATTGGAGAGGTGGTAATAACATTCAAACACATCAATAGGAGGGAGGCCTTTGGATCTATGAACTAAGACTCTATCCCCATATGGGCTCAATATGATTTTGAATTGGGCTCCTTTTTAGGTAGATGAAATGGCTCAAACAAACATTAGTAAATGCAACCATTACTTAATGGATGACACCTTATCCATTTGACTTGTACCAGCAGTAGCATACTAAGTGGCTTAAGCAGGTTGTTATCCTTGGCCACAATTTGGCATTTTGGTATATATCAATGCCTATTATGATATTACAATTTGGCCTCAATTTTGGGATATATGGTTATCAGTTGATATCTGAATGTTTTAATGTGTTTAATGTATTGTATGTGTTTATGTGTTAGAGATAGTGATTTGATATTAATGACATGCAGATATACAGCCTAATTGGGCAATTAATTTTTTAATTGGTAGGGTATATGTACTGTCATTCAGTGTCAGTTTTGTAGCCCCTGAGGAAGGTGGAGTAGCATCCACGAAACGCGTAGGGGCAGGTGACACAGTCACTTTGGGTTGGTATTGGACTTTTGGGACACTTGATCACATTTGAGCCCATGCAGCCAATAGTTCTTGGCATACAGGACGCTTGTACTGTCCCTTTAAGGGCACGTGCACACTCGGTGCAGGCACGCTGAGACAGCCTGTGTAACCGGAGGAGGAAGTGAGAGGAGGGAGAGGAGAGAGGCCTCACGTGGAGGAGAGCTGTGAGCCCCACAAGCAGGCCTCAACACTGCCACTGTTCCTGTTAACCCTGGAGGGAGAGTCAGCACGAGAGTCACGGTGCAGCAGGAATCACATCTCTGCAAAGACATCAGCAGCAGCCGGAAGACTCTTTGTTGCATTGCCTGTATTTGCCTTGCTGCTTGTAAGTAGGGCTCTGATTTTTCACATCTGGATGACCAGCGGTGTTCTCATTTGTCCAAACCATTTTATGGCATAGTTCTTTTTATTTAATAAATAGTTTTTATATTCACTAGGAGTTTCTATGTTATACAGTATGTGCAGTGTGTGTATTAGTGTAGACCTGTTTTAACCCTACAGTGTTGCACTATGATCTGTGCCTGTTTGTGTTTTTTCCCCTATATGGCCTGTCAAGCAAGTGTGCTGATCCCCTGAGGAGTACAGGATTATCCAATGAACTTTTGGCGCCAGGTTTTTCTTTGTTTTCAGATGTGTTCAAGAGGTACGGACACGAGGGGACTAACCTCTAGAATGTACAAGGAAGTGGTCTGTCCAGGTTCTGATGACGAACCCAGACTTAGCTACATGAGACAATGGGAAGAGGATTTAGGGGAAACATTAGAGGACTGGGACAGGATCCTGCAGTCAGCAGCCAAAAGCTCTATCTGCACCACGTTAAAGGAGAACGCATACAAAGTCCTGATGCGTTGGTACTACACCCCGACTAAACAATCGAAATTTGTCAAAGGCTATTCACCGCTCTGCCCTAAGCGGTGCGGTGAAAGAGCGGACCTGCGCCACATGCTGTGGTCTTGCACGAAAGTGGCTCCAATTTGGGCGGAGATTAGAGATTAGCTACAAAGACTGTTAGGCGTGGAGGTCCCCCTGGATCCATGGCTGTTCTTATTGGGCAGGCAAACTCGGGGGTTCTCGAACGCAACACATCAATTGATCACACACTTGGCGACCGCCACCAGATGTGAGATCGCAGCATTGTGGAAGCAACCAGATATACCAATTATGCCCAAAATCAGGAATAGAATTTGGTTCGCCTGCCGGATGGAACAGTTGACAAGTCTAGTTAACGACACCGGCTCAAAGTTTCTAAAAGTTTGGTCGCCCTGGTTGGCCCAGACAGACATCCCGGGGGTTGATAGTGCCACAATCTTGCAATGATAGTCGGAAATTCGCTCTCCGGTAACCAAACGGATCCACGACCACATAGCGACAGTAACAGAGAGAGGCAGGCAAGGTCTCAGGGATCCCGGGAAACCCCGAATAGATAAGTTAGACATTCCCCAGCATAGTAAGATCCAAACATCCATCAGGAAGACGGGACAGCTAGGCGGCTGCCCCCCAACTGTCAATTAGATTGCCCCTCACTCATCCCCCCCTCCACCCCCCTCCTTCCCCCTCCCCGGTTACCCTGTGGTCTCGTCTCCCGGTATGTCTTGTATGTCCTGTATGTTAAACCCCGGAAGTTGTTAGAGGAAAGGGGTGGTTATATTGAAGCCAATGGGATGTGATACCATGTATGTACTGAATCACCTAATAAAATTGAAGTTATAAAAAAAAAAAATTAGGACTAAAACTGATATAAAATATGATATGTAAACATATACACAGACAATCTTGGATCATATTAGCAGAGTTAGAAGAGGCCGTTAAGCTACATTTAACTGAACTCGTGTGCAGCTTCATAGGTCTGGAACTTGTTACTGCCAGAGCTCAGATGTATATCTACTATACCACTGTTTTGGTACTTGGGACTTAACTCTTCCTTCTGGCTTTTCCTGTCTAATAAAACAATTGTATAACTGTAACAGTGTTTCCCCCACAGTGTTTCCCCCACCCAATCGCAGATAGGGGCCATTACAGGGTGTGTGGTGCATATACCTGCTGGCAACAGGAGGGCTGAGTCATCCACTGATGGTAGTGGGGACACAGAAACAGGCTTCTGGGGTTCATACCCCACATATCTCCTTAGCAGTGCAGTCCCTCCATCTGCTGTAGGCTCCAGGAACTGAAGGTGATCTCCCACGGTCTTAGCTCTTCCCTACCTCCATAGCGGAGGCAAGGTACATACTCACTCTCCCCGAAGGAGAAGAAGAATAGTGTAGTCCCAATATGCAGCCTCTCCAATGTGTGACCGGCCTAACTCAAGTGGGGGAAGGCACTACTAACTTTAGTGTGGTCTGCCCTTAAGTACAACCAGAAGGCGGGCACCCCGTTGTCCCAGCTACAACAGGATGTACCACCCCCTGCTGTCACTCAAGTGCAGTACCAATGGTGAGGGGGAAAACCCCATACCAACTACTGGCAAACTGATAGTACCAGGGTTTACTGCCAGCCCAAGGGCACAATAGTAGTCAGGGGTGGCCCTGCTACATAACATTTTAATTTGTTTAACTGTAAAGTATTGCGATACTCCCTTAAGTGGAGGCATGTTTTTACTGAAAAAAATAAATGATGATGAAAATATTGTGATAGACACCTGGGACCATCGTTACTACGCAGTGCTATTCCATAAGAAGGTGTCTTATGGAATCACACTGCTTTGAAAAGATGGGCACAAGTGTCTATTATGTTATTTCCTTTTACATTTAGTTTAACTGCGTCTTCTAACATTGCAAGATGCCTTCTTATGGTATAACCCTGCTTAGTAAATATGAACCTTCATCTCATAACAATGAATTATCAAATCAAAGCTTACGGTGGAATTGAAATAAAAATGTTTGTGGGGTCTTGACTGCACACATAATTTAGTCAGTAAAAAGGGAACCAAACTATTTGCTGGTTTTCTCTGAACACAGAAGCGTTTTTTTTGTTTATTTTCTGCTGGCTGCCACTGGAGCTCTGTTTGCTAATATATATATATATGCATCTATATGTCTTATCACTTTTCTGTTGAAGAATGAATCTATATTGCCAGTGAAACATACTGTAGGCAGTTATGTCCTGACCCAAATGTGACCTCAAAACTTGGCTAAAATCATTGTCACTTAAAAAAATAAACTTGTAGTTTTATATGCAGTTCTTCTCTCAGTATAAACTACAGTTATAACTACAATTATATGTGAACTTCATGATATAGACAACCCAGCTCATTTGAATAATGAGATCACACTTGGAGATAATACACATTTTTGATTGCAGCTATATTCACTGTTTAACCCAGCTGTGGAGGCAAAAAAAAAAAAAAAAAAAAAAGAACAGATGCACTAGTTGTACAAGCCGGGTCTGCTGACCTTTTGTACAATTTTTCGATTATATTGGTGCCATGGCTGCAGCTGCATTTATTGGCCATGTAACAAAATCTAAACCAGCTCTGGCCTCCATTTTAAAACATGGTATGTGATAACACAGTATCTTTAATTTCTATTTCCAACACTTGGTATTTTTTTTTCACTTTACATAAAGCAAATAAATTATAACAATTTGAGAAAGTGGATCTTTGTCAGCAAAAGCTGTGAGTTGGTCCAAACTGAATCCAAACTCTTTTAAGTCACAGCCTACATAAGCAAAGACATTGGAAGTAGACAGAAGTGAAAACATTAACCAAAAAACACCACTTCTATATGAACACTCTAAAAATATATATATTATATTGCATATTTAATAATAATTGCAAATGTGGGTCAGAAAGTCTGCCTCCTTAGTGTAGCGTGGTACCCCCTTGCTACTATTCTACCCAATGGGCTGGCAGTAAACCCTGGTATTAACAGACTTGACAGTAGTTGATATGGGGTTTTCCCCTTCACCTTTGGTACTGCACTTAAGTGACAGCAGGGGGTGGTACATTCTGTTGTAGCTGGGACAACGGGGTGCCCGCCTTCTGGCTGTATTTAAGGACAGGACTGCCCTAAATTTGGAGGTTGTTCCTTCCCTCTGAGGAAGGCAGGTCACACGACTGGGAGTCTAAGATTGGGGCCTTCCCATGTGCTCTTCCCTGCGGGGAAGAGTGAGTGTGGACCAATACCTCTGCCTCCGCTAGGGAGGTGGGGAAGAGCTAGGACGGCTGCGGGTGCCCTTGGCCAGTAATGGCGGTCCAGGGACCATCTTCAGTGATAACTAAGTCAAGAGACTGTGTCCGGCAGAAGATTGCTGATTATCTGTTTTGTTTCTGCTGCATGGTGTGTGGGGGGACCGGTAATCAGTTCTACCGAGGGAGATCATCTCCATTTCCCTGGAGCCTACGGAAGATGGAGGTACTGCACTGCTAAGTATTATGGGGGGTATGAACCCCAGAAGCCTGTTCCTGTGTCCTCAAGTCATCATGGACGACTTGGCCCTCCTGTTGCCAGTAAGTATATGCACCACACACCCTGTAATGGCCCCTATCTGTGATTGGGTAGGGGAAACACCGTTACATAAGCATAAAATGTAATGAATTGCAGAATTAAAAATGTACTGTTTCTCCACCCCCTCCAGAATTCCAACTCCACCCCAAGACGTAAGCTTGAAATCCCTCACTCATGGGTTAAGCTTTCACCCTGTATAAATACAGACCAGAGACATCATTTTGGTGGTGAAGACCACAGTATTTATTAAAATCATAAATAACAATTAAAACCAGATCATTATAACTATATAAATATATCCCAGTCCTTATCAGCCAAAAGCCAAGTTCATGTCCCTTGACTTCCTGCCAAGAGAGAATTTATAAAAAATGAGCCAGTAAAACAATAACATGAAAAACCCAGGCAAGCCGCATTAAGTCAAGATCCTATGCTAACTACTCACTAAGCCCATTATGGGGCCAAACAACCCATAACATTCAGCTTAATTATACCTGTGGCAAGGTCAACCCCACCTAACCGCCAAAGTCATTTGACACATCAGACTACATTGGCAACCACATAAACAGCAAGGACTTTTCCATACCACCCTGCAAGGTGATCCAATGTTATTTCAGACAAATTAATGCTGTCATTTTGGTATAGGCCTCTACCACCATACTCTAAAGTGAAATGCCTTATAGCCCTGCCACCTGTCCCTGAATCAAAATCTGACACGGCTTTGTTTACATTTCTGTGGCATCACTGCAAGGGTTTACAAAAAAATATACCAGCCCACAGTAACCTTGAAACTGCCTCTAACTAAGTAAAAGTAGAATTTGGAAAAAGAATAGAAAATTGGGCAAAGTCTAAATTAAATAACTAATGACCTCCATGCTGCCAAAGACAGAGGTCATTACACTCTGCTCATATTACTCGACCTCTCTGCAGCATTTGATACTGTGCTCTTCTTAACATTCTCCATACTCTTGGTATTCGTAACAAAGCTCTATCCTGGATCTCCTCTTACCTCCCCTATCTTACTTCCAGTGTCTCATCTGCTAACACCTACTCCTCTATATATCTCTCTGTAGTGTCAGGGACTCAAGGAAGACACTGTGTGGTGATCGCGGTCTGTGATCTGGGCCCAGAACACCGCGGTGTTAACAAAGACTCTTAAAGATGAGACCCTCCTACCGGAGTCCACCCAACGCAGAGACGGACACCATCGCTTAGGGCCACATTGCTGGATCAGATGGATCCTCATTTCTTAGTCGACCGCACCGAGTACTGGAGTACTTGGCAGGTACCTCAACAAGTGCACCAGCAGTTCACGGGAGAGAGCTACACCTTACACTTTTGGGTGGGCTGGACAATGGGAAAGGGACAGCAGGGTATTGGTGCCTAGCACCCAAAGTACATTTGGGACACTCACTGGTGGTAATGGGTCGGGTGCTCATTACACTGTGATGTGGTGTTATGTTATGTTGCATAGTTGTTGTTATAAGTTACTGTTCAGTAAATACTGTTACATATACCCTTGTGTGCAATTACTGACTGTATTGTCTTGGGAGGGCTATCCCACTGTGTGAGGATCCTTCCCAGGTGGAGACGCTGTTAGAATATTCATTACACACACCCCAGGCTCCCAGTGGCGGAGGATCAGGCCTCCTGTTTGCCAATCAGGTTATAGCATCACACGTAGTCACCCTAGACAAAGGGGGAAAGGGAGCTACACATACAACATGGAACGCATCTGTCTGGTCAGTAAATGAGATTGAACACTTGCTGAATTTTGCATGTGGATTGCCATTTACAGAAGCTGTTGTTGAATAGCTAGCAAAAACCTTTTCTATGTCCCGCCTTGGACTGTAACTGAGTGCCGATGGTAAAAGAAAAGGAGTGGCACTCAAGGTAATCATGATCAACAGCCATGGGTTGATATCCTTCATACCTCAAATTAGGGAGGGGGTGAGCTTCCATATTTTGCCGATATAATTCATCATACTTAAATCAGTTATATTCCCTATAACTCAAATACAGTTATTAAAAGTTATAGACTTTCATTATCCTCTTCAGATGTCTGTTGGCTGTTGACAATAATGATAGGGTTTCAATGTAGCCCTTACAGATACATCCCTTTGTATGTATGTATGTACAGTATGTATGTCTTTATTTATATAGCACTATTAATGTATATAGCGCTTCACAGTAGTAATACATGTGGAAATCATATATATAACAAATAATACAAGTAACAGATCATGGGAATAAGTACTTCAGACATAAAAGTAAAATTTAGGAAGAGAAAAACTGGAAGTACGATGGGAGAGGTAAGAGGAGATCCAGGATAGAGTTTTGTTACGAATACCAAGAGTATGGAGAATGTGAAGAAGAGGGTAGTCCACAGTATCAAATGCTGCAGAGAGGTCGAGTAATATGAGCAGAGTGTAATGACCTCTGTCTTTGGCAGCATGGAGGTCATTAGTTATTTTAGGCTGTTTCAATCGAGTGAGCGGTGCGGAAGCCAGATTGTAGAGGGTCTAGGAGAGAATAGGTGTTGAGAAAATGGAGCAAGCGAGATAATATGAGACGTTCAAAGAGTTTCAAGGCAAAAGGCAGGAGGGAGACGGGTCGATAGTTAGAACGACAGGTAGGGTCAAGCTTGCTGTTTTTGAGTAATGGTATAACTGTTGCATGTTTGAAAGAGGAGAGAAAGGCCCCAGAGTTGAGCGATGAGTTAAAAATGTGTGTGAGGGATTATAGTAGGAGCAAGAGGTTTTAGGATATGGGAGCGAATGGGGTCAAGAGGGCAAATTCCATGCTCCGAAGAGCTTACAATCTAATTGGTAGGTAGGAAGAATGTACAGCGACAGTAGGAGGGCATTCTGGTAAGTGCGTCTGCATGTGTATAGTATTAGCCACGGTGCTACTCATAGGCTTCTTTAAGCAAGTGTGTCGTAAGGTGGGTCTTAAAGGTGGATTGAGTGCTAGTTGGTTATTGAGGGGAAGGGCATTCCAGAGGTGTGGAGCAGTCAGTGAGAAAGGTTTAAGGTGGGAGAGGGCTTTAGATACAAAGAGGGTAGAGAGAAGACATCTTTGAGAAGAACGCAAGAGTCGGGATGGTGCATAGAGAGAAATTAGGGCTGAGATGTAAGGAGGGGCAGAAGAGTGTAAATCTTTAAAAGTGAGGAGGAGAATTGAGTGTGAGATGCTGAATTTGATAGGAAGCCAGTAGAGGGTTTTCAGCAGGAGGGACGCTTAGACAGATTTAGGAAAGAGTAGAGTGATTCTGGCAGAAGCGTTTAGGATAGATTGTAGGGGAGACAGGTGAGAAGCAGGAAGGCAGGACAGCGGGAGGTTACAATAATAGAGACGGGACAGAATGAGGATCTGAGTCTGAGATTTAGCAGAAGAGCAACAGAGGAAAGGGCGTATCTTTGTAATATTGCAGAGGAAAAAACGACAGGTTTTATATACGTTTTGAATGTAAGAGGAGAATGTGAGAGAGGAGTCGAATGTGACCCATAGGCAGCATACTTGGGCTACTGGGTGAATGATATTACTTCCAACAGTAATGTGGAAGGAGGTAGTAGGGCCAGGTTTGTGAGGAAGTATGAAGAGCTATGTTTTTGCCATGATAAGTTTAAGTCGGCTGAGGGCCATCCAGGATGATATCGCATAGAGACATTCAGAAACTTTGGTCTGTACAGTAGGTGTAAGGTCAGGGGTTGAAAAGTAAATTTGTGTGTTGTCAGCATAGAGGTGATATTTAAACCCATGAGATGTGATTAGGTCACCTAGAGAAAGTGTGCACAGAGAAAAGAGAAGAGATCCCAGAACAGAGCACTGAATCAACAGTGACACATTCAGTGTGTCGATATTAGCACTATTATTAACATTACTAATAATATAACATTATTAATAATATCGTGGATTAACAGTGTGGATCAGGGATCAAGAGTGACACTCTTACATCACTCACATTCAGGGACTATTTAACATAAATCGCACACGACACAGATGGGAGGGATGGGCTCTAGTCACATTCCAAGATGCACTGTTTTTAAGTAGACCCCTTGCCTGCTTTATTCAATGTAACCGCCGGAAGAAGAGATCAGTGTATCTCGAAAGTTTGCACAAATAAAAGTGTTTCGCTAGCCACAGAACAGTATCATCTATTCATTTTTTATTTTATAAATATATATAAAGCCCTGTCCCCCCCCCTCTAAGTGAGATCTAGGGGTAGGCAGTAAATATGCTACTGGTGCTACCTTTTACCTGTTGGCTCACAAGGGCCTGAAGCTCCGCCACGGAGAGCCTGGGGTGATGTACTTACAATCTTGGTACAATGCCTCCACGTGAGAGGGATCCCAACGTAATGGGAGGAGCCCCTCACAGGACCCAATCACAACAAACACATACACTTTGTAAAAATAGAAAGGCCTTTACTGTAACACAGATAACTCTTAACACTCTATAATGATCACTAAGAATACAACTACCCACACGCCTCGCACGGCAGTACCCCACCACTGTGTAACCCAACACGGTGTCCCAAGAGTCCCACCACCAACCCCAATCTAGATGAGGTGTACTGGTTGGTGCACTTGGTGTATGATACCTGCCGGGTGTGTCCACACCCGGACGCTCCAAAAGGACGACAGAGTGGATCCGCTGATCCTGCGACGAGTCCGCCTCATTGTGGGGTGGTATATCGCCGGATGGTCCACCGTGAAGAGAGTCTCTTATCTTGATATGGTCTCCTAGTCCCAGACTAAAATTCTCAGGGCTGCGCAGCGTTGCAGCTGTGTCCCTGAACTACCAAATGGCTAAAGTAAGGGCCTATCCCTAAAGAAGCCACAATCTTCCCTGGTGAGTCGGGGCCTAGCTAGGGCCTAGGGGATTACCTGGCCTAGTGCAGAGGGTCCCGGACCCCTGAACACACAACCTCCCCTAACCTTGTACCAGCTCAGACTACCTGCATGCCCTGAGCACGCCAAATGTATCTACTATGCAGCAGGAAAATCTGACCGCGCGATAGGCTCCCTGGCATCACATGGTTGGCAGCCCCAGTGGCTGCTGGGTGTTGTAGTGTGCTAATTGTACTGCGCATACGCGACTTTGTAATGGCTGCCACTGCTCGCATTTGCGCATGCGTGAACTCAGGAGGGCCCTGAGCAATGGAGCGCCACACCTGCCATTCCCCTATCCCTGTAATGGCCGCCGCAACTCTTCTGCACATGCGCGAGCACTGTGGAGGGAGCCGCTGGCAAGCCCGTCGCCTCCTGCACCTCCCCGTAACACCCCCCACGGCAGCAGAGGTAAGGGGGGGAACGGAGGACCGGAGGGGACCTGGCTACAGATATATATATATATACAGTGGTTGACAAATCACCAAAAAAATCTACTCGCCACCTAGTACCAAACGTATGCTGCTTGGGCCAATAGGAGCTCGCCACGATGTTAAATCCACTCGCCCGGGGCGAGCAAATGTATAGGTTTGTCGAACACTGTATATATATATATATAGAAGGAGAGATTCCCCTGAAGAAGTCACTGTTCGAGACGAAACACGTAGGGACTGACTCATGATATATTGTCCTTTTTTATTGCTTATATGCCACTCCGATATATGAGACTTTACATTGTTTGGCAATCTACACCCCGACATTCTTGCGGGGATCGCCGTAGCTTAGCCGGATAACCCAGTGATGTCACAAGCTCTCGCGAGACTGCTACCAGGAGCTCATTGCGGTGACGAAGGGCTGGAAGTAGAGAGACATTCTCCACTTGCTCCGGTACATGGAGTAGAACTGCAGTGTCGCTGTATTCCTCCACATCAGACGGTACTGGAGCAGCTATATCCTGCACCTGGGCTGGCGATTGAGTATAACGCATGAATGCTTTTATTTCCCTTATGTTTGTGAGTGTGCATTTTACACATCCTACCCCATATAAATTTGTAAACCTTAATACGCTATGAGTGCATATACACAAAGTGCACGTCGCTACACCAAACACACATACACTTAAACAGGAAACAATTTACCTGGTGCAAGGGAGAAAGCACAAATCAATACACACAAATAATCCTAGGATTACAAAAAGCCCCCTAAAGTTGCACGCAAGGTAGATGACAAAAAAATCTATTGTCTACTAATAACTGGCTGGATAGTAGCCAAATCCTAGCATAGGATTCACCACCAAAAAGGTCACACTCAAATGAAAGTAAAAAACACTTTAATAGTTATACTGTAAAAAACAACGAAACACTCTAAAAATGCACAACAGTGCATAGATAAAATCCCCAAATGTGTTTGGTCACGGTAACTATATGAACAGATAGTGTTCCAAACATATAGCTGATAATGAGTCAAATGCTATGCATAGAGCTGCAGTATTACATACACAGGTGTGGTGAATATTGAATGAATATAAAGGGTAGATAGCAGTGGTCTTAATGCAAACGCTGTATGATACAAAATCTAACCAACAAATCTTTTGTATAGGGTGGTCAGTACACTCAGATATAATCAGTAAATGGATATATATAGAGAGGCCCTATAACAGCTTGCTTGGGACCAATACACCCATAAACAGAATTGATGTACACATACAATCGTAATTAGTCAATAATAGACTCTGTGTAGTGACTCTGGGTAGCGCACGCAGAAAAGCATAAAATAAATACTCCAAAGCATAGAACGAGCACTTGCATACAATCGTTCATTTGTTGTCAATAGTAGACTCTGAGTACTTGCTCTAGGTGGCGCGTGCTGCAAAGTGCGGAAGTACAAGCCCCCAGAGAGGTAGAGTAACACCAAACCAAAGTAGGATAGTATACAACCTGATATGAAATATCAATAAGCAGCGTTTTGCTCCGTGTAGTGGCTGGAGCGACCGTTCCTCCAAACACAAACCACGCATGCGTCAACGTAATGACGTCACGGCGTACCCCTTCATTTGAGTGTGACCTTTTTGGTGGTGAATCCTATGCTAGGATTTGGCTACTATCCAGCCAGTTATTAGTAGACAATAGATTTTTTTGTCACCTACCTTGAGTGCAACTTTAGGGGGCTGTTTGTAATCCTAGGATTATTTGTGTGTATTGATTTACGCTATGAGTGCGCTTGTTTTTTGTTTGTTTTTTCTGTATATATATATATAATACTATAATTCTACGTTGGATTCCGTTTTCCATTTGTTTGTATGTCAGAAGCATCGAAATCTCACAACAGAACCACGTAGCACCACAAAACTTTCACTGTACATTCTGCTGTGGATTTGTAGGTCAACGCAACTATTTTGAGCTTCCAATGTCACTCACCTCCCAAATGATGGACATTCTAATGTCCAGAAAATGTCTTAGTGCTGGAGCAGAGGGTGGGGGCGTGGCTACTAAGGGAGGGGGCGTGTCCTTGCCTTGATCGAGCTGTGTGTGTCATGTGCAGTGATTCTCAACTGGGGCTCCGTGGAGCAGTGTCCCTGTCTCTCCCCCCCCACTCTCCTCCTCCCTCCTCGTAGCATGCTCTAGCAGCCCGGCACTTGGGGTGGGGGGGGGGAGGGCCGAGAGGCTGCTGCTTCTCCTTACATGTGAGCTGAAAACTTTGTGTGCGTGACTGTGACAGTGTGTGTGACGGTTCAGGGGATATCTCCCCCTTCTTGCTCTTCCTCTGTCCCCTCTCTTTCTAATCCCTCTGCACTTTCCCACTCCTGTCCCGTTCCGTCCTCCTCTCTCTCTGCCCCATTGCCTCAGCGCATGCCCCGCAAGTCTCGTGCACCCGCGCGGTCCCCGAGCCCCTGCGGCAACGCTCCCCACTCCCAGACACTCTCTATGCCCGCTGCCTCTATCTCACCTCCGGTGGCGGTTCCATCCGGTCCTCTGCTCCCCTCCGCTGGGGTGCCCACGGCGCGGCACTCTACGCGCCTGGTGACGCAGCCTGTGCGCACGCACCCTCAGCTTACAGAGGGCGCGCGCACACGCTCCTCTTCAAAGCCCTGTCACTCTCCTGACTCCTCCTCCCATTCCCGGCAGGCCATCTCGCTCTTTGATCCTTCTGTTTCCTCCCTTTCTCTCTCTGACCTATCCTTATTGTCTCCCACTTCTCTCTCTGCTCCTCCCATCTCTCCTATTGGTGTGTCTCCCTTTATAATCCCTGTCTGTCCTCTCTATCATCGATCTGCATAGTTCCTGTTTCCCTGTGTGTGCTGACCTATGCGGTGCTCCCTCTGTGTCCCTGCTTGTATCCTGCTCCTGTGTTACTTTGGATTTCCCTGGCTTTGACCCCTGCTTGTCTTGGACTACCCTGCTCTCTGTACCCCTTGAACCTTGCTACGAACACTACTTTGCTGACCTCTGGAATCCTTGGACCTGGCTTTTAATCTCGACTACTCTGCTTTCTGACCCCTGGACATTGGCACACAGACACGACCATTGTTACGTTTAACCCTACAAGATGTTGCAAGTATCTTAACCACTTTTCCTACAGGCCCAGCAACGCTATACCACACTCCGGGGTGTGTGTGTGTGTGTGTGTGTGTGTGTGTGTCTGTGTGTGTGTGTCTGTGTGTGTGTGTCTGTGTGTGTGTGACTGTAAGTGTGTGTGACTGTGTGTGTGTGACTGTGTGTGTGTGTGTGTGTGTGTGTGTGTGTGTGTGTGTGTGGTCCTGTCAGCTGCCACGCGGCGCCAAGATGGCGGCTGCCAGAAGCACCCCCTTCCTACCCTCCGGAGTAACTATATGTGGCGGCCGGAACGGAGTGGACGTACGTACCGTGCGTACGTGCGTACGTACATGCGTGACCGGGGTGTGTGTGTTGTGTGTGGATCACATGGTGTTTGTGTGTGTGTGTCAGACACTAGGGTGGGGACGGGCTACGCATGGGGGGGCGGGGGGCGGGGTGGGCATAGACGGAGAGAGAGGGGGGGGCGAAAACATACAGGAGGGGGGTGGAGAGGAGGACCCGTAATTTTAAAGAACCCACCCCCCATCCTGTCACTTCTAATGTCCCCCCCTTCCTGGTTCCACTTCCCTCCCCCCCCCGTCCTGTCCCCTTCCGTCCTTCCCCCCCCCGTCCTTCCACTGTTCCGGTCCTGTCCACTTCCGACCCCCCCTGTCCCTTTCCGGCCCCCCCCCGTCCGTCCACTTCCGTCCCCCCCCGTCCTGTTCCACTTCCGTCCCCCCCCCGTCCTGTCCACTTACGTCCCCCCCCCCCGTCCTTTTCCACTTACGTCCCGCGTCCCCCCCCCCGTCCTTCCACTTCCGTCCCCGTCCTGTCCACTCTTTGATCCGTCCCCCCGTCCTGTTCCACTTCTCCGTCCCCCTTCCTGTCCACTTCCTCCCCCTTCCTGCCACTCCGTCCCCCCGTCCTGTCCACTCCGTCCCCCGTCCGTCGCCTTCCGGCCCCGTCCGTCCACTTCCGTCCCCCGTCCCCTGGTCCCCTTCCGTCCCCCCGTCCTTCCACTTTCCTCCCCGTCCTGTCCACTTCCGTCCCCCGTCCTGTCCACTTCCGTCCCCCGTCCTGTCCACTTCCGTCCCCCGTCCTGTCCACTTCCGTCCCCCGTCCTGTCCACTTCCGTTCTTCCCCCCCCCGTCCTGTCCACTTCCGTCGTCCCCCGTCCCTGTCCACTTCCGTCCCCGTCTGTCCACTCCTCCCCCGTCCCCCGTCCTGTCCACTTCGTCCCCCGTCCTGTCCCCTTCCGCCCCCGTCTCCCCCGGTCCTGTTCCACATCTTCCGTCCCCCGTCCCCCTCCGTCCACTTCCGTCCCCCGTGCTGTCCACTTCCGTCCCCCGTCCTGTCACTTCCGTCCCACCCACGCCGCCGTCCCCCGTCCTGTCCACTTCCTCCCCCGTCCTGTCCACCTTCCCCTCTGTCCACCCCCGTTCCATATCCGTCCCCGTCCTGTCCACTGCCCGCCAAAGAATTCCGTCCCCAGTCCTGTCCAACCAGTCCCCTCCTGTTGGTCCCACCGTCCCACCTCCGTCCACTTCACCGTCCCCCTCCTGTCCCCCGTCCCCCTCCTGTCACTGTCCCCTCCTGTCCACCGACCCCTCCTGTCCCCCTTCCCCGTTTCGGCGCCTCCCCCCGCCCTCCGTGCCGCCCCGTCCCCTCCTGTCCACTGTCCCCGTCCCTCCTGTCCACTGTCCCCCGTCCCCTCCTGTCCACTGTCCCCCGTCCCCTCCTGTCCACTGTCCCCGTCCCCTCCTGTCCACTGTCCCCTTCCCCTCCCTTTCCACTTGTCCCCGTCCTCCCTCCTGTCCACTGTACCCTCTGCCTCCCCCCCCCCCCTCCTGTTCCCCTATCGTTTTAGTTCCCTCCCCCCAGCCCCCCCGGTGCGTCCTCACCGTTGCTGTTAATGTTTGTGGTCCGCTAACTCCGAGCCGCCCGCTCCTCCTATTTGCTGCGCCCTTTCGCCCCTTTCGCGGGCCTTTCCCAAGCTATAGGCAGGGGCTGGGAGGGTGTGCCAATTATGCGATGTTCCCCGTTTCCCTCCCCCGCGGCCGTGGGAGGCGGAAACGCGGTATGTAGTTCCGGTATTTTTGTCGCATCTCGTTTCCCTTTCCCTCAACTGTCAACGCCGGGTCTCTCAGCTAGTTCTTTGTAAAAACAAAAAACCACTGCAGACAGTGTGCCACACTACAACTAAGAGGGGAGGGAAAAAAATTGAATAAGACAAGCACAAAACCCTTTCAGTTCTGGCGGATCCTGTAACGCACTGTTCTGTTACGTCAATTCATTGCAGGCACCGCGGGTACGGAACGATTTCCTTTTTCAGCGTGAATGCAAAAAAAACAAAAAAAAACTCAAATGGTATACCTTAGGTTCTAGCATCTAAAAGAAAAACAATTGGAGGAAACTCTGTATTTCACATCTAGGAAAAGACCTCGCTTTCCTGTATGTTTGCTCACAGCTGATAAAAGCAATCTGACTTCCTGGTCCCTCCGCTGTCCGTTTTGAACATCCTTACTAAAGAACAAAAGTAATGAGTATACATAGGCATCTGGGGAACTGGTTTGAAAATTTGCCAACACAGGGGGGAGCAGTACTGGCAGTCCTGAACGTGAGTCACAAAGTGGCAAAATGTTTAAGGGATTGAACTGGTTATTTGCCCAAAAATATGCTATATACATAACCATGGAATATTTTATACTTATCTAAAATAAGTTTTTTATATGCACTTTTTTTTACTCAAACTTACACAAAAATGAATACATCGACTTATGTTAAGTAGGAATATACAAAAACAGAATGATTAAATAATCGCAGCAATGGACTTACTGTTGTATCATACATTTAAGCATTAGTTCTTGTTCGAGCGTGACTATTTTAATTCATACTCGGGCCAGTGATTCGTCTATTTTCTCTACTGCCAGCAGTGATGTTTTTGTACATTTGATGCTTAAGTTGTTCATTTCTGTATTACAAAAAAATAAAAACTTGAACCTTCAATGTACAAAAACTACTAGCAGAATTTTAAAAACAAAGACTGCCAAACAGCAAACAAAGATACGTTCCAAATTGATGAGAAACGGATATGAGACAACCGTGCTATCCAAAACAGCACTACCGTTGGAACAGTGATTCTAACTATACAGGCCGACTAGAACAATAAAGTGAGCACAGGGCACACCCCCCGCGTCACTGAGTTAAAAACAGTTTGCGCATGATTTATTATTGTCAGCCAACCGATTCCACCCTCTGCTCGCACTTAAAGTGGACAAGTTAAAATCGGTCTTGCAAAATCTGCCTCATTAGTGGTTCATCAGGATCAGTGGGATACTGAAAAAAAGAAAAAAGCGGCTTACGTTCTCAGTGTCTATCATCAAGCTTATTAAGCCAGGCCTAACCTCAATATAACATTTTAGCCATGACCTTTATATGCATGTTAAAAATAAGATTCTACACTGTTGGCACAACCATTTAGTAATAGTTTATATAAGTTATTAGTCTCCTGTGACAAGCAAAAAGAAATCATGGTGAACATTACAAAAAAATTCTGATATGCAACAGACATCAATGTAAGCAAAACTTAATTTAACTGCTACAGATCCGGAAAGAAAAAAGCCACAAGACATTGCACCCTTCTACTGCCGTCAAGTTTTCCTCCCCGTCCCTCCCTCCCCCGCTTACCACTTCGTTGTAGCTCTTCTGGACATGTACCCCCTAATTCCTATTGTTACACATGGTCAAAAAGTTATGGTAACCTTATTGGTGCTCAAATTGCTGGGCATACAAAATTGATAAAGCTCCATGTGAGCATGAAATTCGTTTGTTGGACTAATTTTTTTTGCCTCTTCATTATGATCCATTAAATACCTTTTTATTTCAAGCCGCACATAGCCCTCAGTTTATTGTTAGCTGCGTGCACCAGTTGTTTTTTCTACTTCAACTCTATTTTTACTTAATGTCTTAGGCCTTATTCCCATTATGTGTTGTTTGGGTCAAGTGTGTTTTTACTACTGCGAAGTGCTATGTACATGGACGCGCCTACATCAAGATATAGATATTGTAGGAGAATTATTTGCAATGTATTGGAGATGCTAATTTTTCAACACCCAAATGTTTATTTGTGCAAAAAACAAAAACACAACACCGGTCGTCCTAATCTTCAATCTTGTAAATACTAAAGTGTTTGATCCTCCTCTCCTGAACCATTAATTAAATACCATACGACTTCCTGTTAAGAAGAAAGCAGAATGATTTTTGCGCGCGTGCGTATACAGACGTTATTACCTACCACACATTGAAAAAAAGCTTCTTGGAGGGGTGGCATCACAGCAAAAAACTTTATAAGGAGCCTTAATGATTTTTTAGTTCAGACACCAGCTGTTTTTTACTGCTTAGACCAAGAATCCACATTCACATTTAATTGAATTGAAGTGCAAGTTGGTGAATTGCCAGGTTTACTGGTATTGTGACCACTTTGCCTTAAACTATGACTCCAGTTTACACTTTTACAGCACGGACCACATGTTATTGAAATTTAATTAAAAAACAATGTTTGGAAACTTTCCCCAAAACGATTGAAAAATCAGATTGTAATACACAAAAGAAAAACATCCCTTATAACGCCACATGAGGCTGTATAGTATAAGTTTTTGGGGTAAAGTTAAAACCCTTTATGGACGATAAAAATGATATTGGCTTTGGTATGGTTTATCATGGCCTATCTATAACAACATGTCCTAGATGTACATTACTATGATTTGGTGCGAGATATGACTACCATTATAATTTTATAGTGAATCCACCTCGTAGATTTAATTATACCTGTCCAGATATAGGCATACAGAGGATTCAATCACTCAAACATTTACTAACTTACTGCATTAAATCTTGTGAAAGTGCCCACAGAAAATAAAAAGTATGCATGGATGCTCATGATACTCAATTTGTTTAGGCTTGCAACGAGTTAAAAACCGTATCTTTGTGTGAGGGTAGGTAGATGGCGCGAATACTTTTTATATCACCTAATGTAATATCAGTATCAGATAAACATAGAAATGTGAGATAAGGACATTTAAATATGATGTTACTAGCTCCCCAAACTGAGACTCATACGGATAAATTAGTCATACCTGTTATGTCCGGTCACCGCTGCGCATTGATCCCACAATAAAGTACCCTGGGTTGGAAAGGGTGTCAAATGCCCTGTTTAGGAACCGCAAGTCTCCAATCAATTTTGGTTAATATATACAAAGATGCCCAGCCAAAACCAAGCCAGCGTCAGAGTAGCACACTTAAGCGTGTATATAGCCTGGTGCACGGCTCTCTGCCTCTGCCCTTTATCAAGTTAATAGCCTTGTTTCAACATTGTTTTAACAATCTATGGCAAGTTTGTAACAAATTGTAGCAGCATTATATTGATCTGCCGCCTCCCCAAGGGACACGAATGCGTTGTGACGTTGCACGTACCAACATCGACCGTCCGTTTCGCCTCAACGCTTTCTTAGAGTATGGATAATCAGTCTTATAAAAAAAAAAAAAATGTCACCTATGGTTCATTCTTAATATGCTCTTCCTACAACCAACTTTTTAGAGGTCATGAGATGTTATTTATTGCGACTTGGTAAGGTACAAAAGCACCACATTGCTCAGATAAACATTCAGTCAAAGAGGTTAGCTAAATTCTCAGGAGTGAGTCTGTTAAAGAATCTGCTCTGACTTTTGGAAATGAAATTCAGAATGCAGTTACAACAAGGCTGTTGGTTTTTTTTTGTTATCTATTTTGACTCAAATGACAGTGTTTTAAAGGCTTTGAACTCTAAACTCTTTCAGCAATTCCAAGCCGACTTCAAATTTTTCTGTTTTGTACATTAACAAAAATATGCGCTAGAAGCACCTCCACACATCTAACTGACAAATTAAACCCGACGCTGGCAAGGAGAGTATTAAAATCACAACAGTGGGAAAAATACACAAATATATATATATATATATTAAGGTTATGGTGGGTAAAAAAGTGCAAACCCGCCACAGTAAAGCATAAAGCAACTGTAGTACATCTTCCTGTATATTCATTCTGTCTTATACAGGTGGCAACTGTTTCTCATTTGCCATGTCATTTCCAGAATCCTTGTGATCCTTGTGGAGTGCTGTGTGCTGGGTTGATAAGGGTTGAAAGACAGGGTTTGCCGACCTATCTAAGATCATGCAATGAATATACATGAAGATTTACAGTTGCTTTTATGCTTACTGTGGAGGATTTAGTAGTCACTTTTTTTTACCACTATATTATATAATATTATATATATTATATATATATATATATATAATATATTATATATATCTATATATAATATATTATATATCTATACAATTTGCATATTTGTTTTTGCTGTGGAGGGTTTTGTCACTTTTTTACTCACCATACCTTTTTACTCAGTATGGAACCCCTCCGTTAGCTTCTCTGCAAACCCAGTTTGACAACCCCTCACTGATGAGACCCATAAAGTCGAAAAACAAGCTGTCTGTGTGTGGGTGGGTTTCTGAGTATGCACCTTAACCCTGGCTGTGCTCAAAGCGGTGAACCATGCATCACGCTTAAGCCTCTAGGAACCATGTTAAAATGTTTTTGACGCAAAAAGTGGCAACTGTGTGCCTCATCTTGCATGTCATTCCCCCAGAATCCTTGCTGTCAGTGCAAAGTGCTGTGTGCTTGTGATAAATGGTGAATGGGCGGGGTTGCAGACCTGCCTAAGACATGCGATGAGGCATACATTTTTGTATGTACATTTAATATAAATATATATATATCATATACATCTATATTCACTATATATATATATAATACATATCTATATATAATATATATCTAATAACTAACTATGATAAATATATATATATACTATAACTTATTATATTCTATAAAACTAATATATAACTATCTATATAACTATAATATATAACCAGTGTCGACAACCTATACCTTTGCTCGGCCCGGGCTAGGGATTTAACCCCGGGCGATTAACTATTGGCCCCAAGCTCACCGTTGGTACTAGGTGGCAGTAGATTTTTTGTGTGGCGAGTAGATTTTTTTGGTGATTGTGTCAACCACGTATATAACTATAACCTATAACACATAAATAACTATATACTATATATATAAATATATAACTATATATATATAAATATATACTATATATATATAAATATATAACTATAACTATAAATATATAACTATAACTATATATAAATATATAACTATAACTATAACTATATATCTATATATTACTAATAACTATTATAACTATATATATAACTTAATAACGATATATATAACATAATATAAACTATCTATCTCACTATATATATACTATATATATATATAATATATCTATATAATAACTATCTATATAACTATATATGATAACCTATATATATATATCACTATCATCTCACTTAGTGTCATAACTATTATATACCATATCTATATATATCACTATATATATATATATATACCTGATATATATAACTATATATAATAACTAATATATCTAATAATAACTATATATTATAGTAATATATCGATATATATCTATATATATAATATATATATATATATACTATATATCTATAGATACTATATATATATATATAACCTATATATATATATAACTATATATATATCTATACTATATATTAACTATATATCATATATATATCTAGAACTATATATATATATATATCTCTATATACCTCTCTCATCTCCTAATATCTATCTCAGTATATCTCATCTATAATAAATCTAATATAATCTTATATATATCTCTATCTATCTATATCTATATATACTCTATATATATCTCTAATATATCATCTCTCTATCCTCTCTCTCTCTCTCTCTTCTTCTCCTCTCTCTCTCTTCTCTCTCTCCCTCCTCTCTCTCCTCGTGTTGCCCCCTCCCCCGCCCCCTCTGCCTCTGCCCCCCCCCCCCCCTCTCCTCGCCCCCTCGTCCCAAAACGTGTGCTGCTTGGGCCAATATTTACGCGTCCCTGGAGGTTAATCCCACTCCGCCCGGGGCGAGCAATGATAGGTTTTGTCGAACATGTATGTATGTTGTATGTTGTAGTATGATGTTGTATGTATTTATGTATGTATGTAATGTATGTATGTAGTATGTATGTATGTATTATGGGGTATATATATAGTATATATCTATATATATATATATAATCCTAATATATATATAGTATGTCAGTGTTCGCACAAACCCTATACATTTGCAACGCGCCGGGCGATGGGATTTAACAATCGTGGTCGAGCGCTCTATTGGCCAAGTCACTACGTTTGGTACTAGGTGGCAGTAGATTTTTTTTTTGTCCGTCGAGTAGATTTTTTTGGTGATTTGTCAACCACTGTATATAACTATATAACTATATATAACTATACACACACACACACACACACACACACACACGACACACACCACACCAAACTGAGAGACCCCTTCTTTTGCCGGGATGTAATGCAACTCTCTCTTCATGTCGTTGTTATTTGCTCTCTCGTTCAGTCTGTGTTTTTCTCTCTCTTCTTTTTTTTTTTTTTCTCCGGCAGCGTCGGTGGGTGGGTGTGCGCGCTCGTCGGTTGGTGTGGTTTGCGCACGCTCGTGGTGGTGTGTGCGGCAGTCGTTGGGGTGCACGCGCGTCCTCGGTGGGTGCATGGGTGGGAGAGGTGGGGACTACCTTGAAAGGTGTTGGGTTCCTGTGCGGCAGAGGTTCCCCTCCTGGCACTGATATCCCCGTGGCATGTGGCTGGGGCAGGAGGGGGGGCAAGAGTGGCAGGCTGGGCACTTCAATGGCTCCCAAAATGTGTGCGGGGCAAAAGACATGGCGGCGCGCAGTAGACACTTGGGCCTGCCCCTCCCCCGCTCGACTTACTCTCCCCGGCGTCACCCACCCCAAACACACCACCACATCCCTCCTGCTGTGCTGGAGGCTACAAACAACAACCCCGCGCAGGCAAACCTGCGTCACCCGGCCCCCGATTCCGGCCGAGCCCGCCAGCCCCCACCAACCCCTCAACCGGCAAGCCAACAGTAGCCGGACCACTATGAGAAGGCGCACCCGCCGCGCGGGAGACACGCGCTCCCGGCCGGTCACACTGACCATCTGCGGTGATGAAGCGTGAACTGCGCGGGAGTGATCAGCGGCCGCACCAACCTCCCCCATGCATCATAATAGCGACGGTGATCGAACCCACCAACCCCCCCCCCCGTGCCTGCATCAAGCTCTCAAACCGGACAAACGGGACTCCGGGTAAGTTTCGGGCACCAAGGGAGAGGGAGTGGGGGGGGGTTTGGAAGTTGAGGTGCGTTCCAGCTGACGGGGGAGAGTTGAGGGGCCCGGGAGGGGATTGTGTGTGTGTGTGTTTTGGCCCGTCACTCGCCTCAGGCCAATGAGCCAATGAGAGTTGTGCGGGGGCGGCCAAGGGACCAATGGAGATTTCGCCCTAGGGACAAACCGGACATCCAGACAGGCATCAGTGCTTTCACTTATATAGTAATAGATACATATATACATATATATTTAAATGGAATATCTGTTTCTCCAAGTGAACACTGCCTTACTATAAAGATAGACACGCACACACGAATAGAAGACATCAGTGCTTTGAATCCGCATTCCAAAATGCTTTCATTAAACAAACACTAATCACAGAAACGAACATTAAGATGTGCGCCCCTTAGTGCTGCAAGAATCTGAAGGCCATTCAATAAAAAAAAACTTCAACAGTTTCCACTTGAAATTTCATCCCAATCTGTTTTGGACATTCCTGCAAGTTGTAAGCTCCCCTCCCTTTACACAAAAAACAGGAAGAGGCACCAAGCCTCTTTACAACAGACTGAAACCCTGTGAATCAGTTACTGTAACTGAGACTACAGCTTTATCCCCACTGCTGAGGTCCCGCTGCATCAAGACTGTGCGCGCACCTGCGTGAGGGTCACTCACCGACTGCTGACTTCCCCTCAGCTAAACGGCCCCAGTGGCATCTTCACTGCAAGGCTCACTACGACGCGCTGTGGACGCGTCACAGCGCAGGGTATGCAACGGATTGTGATCCCCCGAGCTGTGACTCTGTCACGTGGTGCGCCGTTGAGCCAAAAGTTTTCAGAGCGCCGGGGGTGGACTGGTCAGAGCTCCACCACTCCGAAAGGTAGGGGGGTTGTGTATGTATGAGGGTGTATATATTTGTGTGTGTTGTGCGGGTTTCCTGTGCACGTTTGAGGGGGTCTTCTCCTCCTGCTGCTCTGCTGGCGAATTCACCGCAGAGAAGTGTCCCGGGGCAGCCGCCCCCTTCACCCCCAGAGAGCACTGTGGGGGCTCGCTGCTTCACCCCGGACTAGGCATGTCCTCCCATCCTTCAGCACACAGCCCGCAGCAGGCACCCTCTGCAGGCAACGTGAGACCCCCCTCTGCAGCCCTCTGCTTCAACCACTGCCCCCCTTGCCATACAACCGCAGATAGCGGTGAAGTGCCTCTCCACGGCCGCCTGTATGAGTGCGGGGTGCGCTGTCTGAATGGCAGCGGGGCCTCGCCCTAAAGATGCAAAAGGGGGATGCGAAGGGCAGAATTTGAGACTTGATACATTTAAATGGCAGAAGCTGATCAAGATAACCCCTATACTACAAATGAGAATCCTTGCCTCTGCAAGGTGTGTTGAGGAGAACATACCAGGCAAACATACCCATAGACTTACTGGCAACGGTTGATGTAAAATGCTCTTCTGTAACCAGCAACAACAAGCTGTGTCATGGGTCCCATTTACGCCATTTCCATATACTAAAATCTGTTGCAAATCGCAGTAAATGGAGCAAATATTTTTTTTAAAGAACACCAAACAGGGCTGAAATTAGATCCACTTGGAGATAAATAACACGTGTGTTGGAGCACCATCTTGCCCCCACTCCATCCCGATACATTTTGAAAACCCCATACTAAGTCAGCCGGAAAGACACATGCCCAACGGACTGCCTGAAGGAAATTTTTAAGATGGTGTAGGCGCCGTTACAATCAAAATGGGAAAAGGTTTTATTTATTTATTTTAATGTAGTTCTGTAGTCTTTCACACTCCTTACGGAAGGAGGGCATCCACTGCATTGACAAGCAATATCTTGCAGCCACTTAAAGCACTAATGCATACCCTTGTTTCCCCACCTTTTTTTTCTCCATTTTCAACCCCACTTGTGGATCTTTCCTTCAACCGTAGATACAAGAGGTACCGATACAAATAAAAGTCCTAATTACTAACATTCTAAACTAATTTTGGAGACATAAAAATAAATGGAGCCATTGAAACAGGAACAGTTCGCAAGAGCTGCCAAAAAGAAAAAAAATGCTGTCACCAACCCTTCTTCAGACATTCCTCCCCCATGGGCCATTTTCCCTTCCCCATTTCCCCTTCCTTAGAAAGTTCTGTAGACATCTTCCAATTATGTAATATGGTGTGTTACCTCCTAGCTTCCACACTTAGCCTCGGTCCGTTTGTTTGTTTTTTTTTTTTGGCTGCTCTCTTTGGCGCGGGCGGCGGTCGCGAGTTCCCCACCAGCGGGGAATCCTCGCGAGCCGGGTCCCGGTCCCCCCTGGCTGCACAGAGCACTACACGCTGTAGCGGTCAGCCGCTGGAGACACCACAGAATGTGTTTTTTCTACGTTGACGCGTGACGTGTTTGGGCTGGAGCCCATGGGGAGGGGAGGGGAGGCTGCGGGAGGAGGAAGGCTTCGGGATCGGGGAGAGTATGAAGTGAAAGCGGTAGTGCCTTTTCTCTGTGTGTGTGTCTGAGTGCGTGCCTGTCTGGTGTGGTATGTGTCTGAGTTCGAGTGCCTGTCTTTTTGTGGTGGTGTGCCCGTGCTGCCCCTCCTCTGTCTGTGTGTGTTGTGTGTATTAGTGCGTGAGTTGCCTGCCTGTGTGTGCGCACGTGTTTGTGTGATGAGTGGCTGAGTGCCTGCCGATGTGTGTGTGCTCGTGTATATGAGTGCCTGCGTGTGTGTGTTTAAACTTTGTTACAAAAAACACCTTCCAGCTCCAGCCCTATGTCCGTGGAGGGAGGGGGGGGAGAGAGGGTCCTCCGCTCAAGCACGCCCCCGCCTCCCTGTTCAAAACCCCACGCGCCCACTCCCGCCCACCGCCCCGATCAAAACCTCCCCACTCTCCCGCCCACCTCCCTATCACACCTCCCACCTCCCGCTCCGGCTCCCGCTCCCTACAGACCGCAGATCGCGGTCTGTGTATCTCAGCGCACCGCCTGTCAGCACCAGGTCGCTGACTCTGGGAGCGGTGCCTTAGCCTAGTCTGTTACTGTTTGATTGTACTTAATCTGCACGTCATACACCTTCCAACCCATGGGCTCCCCCGTTCCCTTTTGGAGCTTTTTTTTTTTGTAACCGAGCCGTCCCCACCCCTTCTATTTAAAAAAGACAAGTTAGTTTTGATCTATTCATGTATACGTGTATTTTGTATCTTCCTCCTGCATATTGCTTGTATTCTTCATTTATTTAGGAGAACCTGCTTTGCATTGGAGCGGCCTTTAAAATCCGATTCATACGCTACATTTTCTTGTCACTCGGCAGCCCCTGAGATACCTGCCTATGAGGATGTTTATTGGTAAAAGGAGGATTACATTTGAAAAAAAAAAAAAAAAAAACATTCTGAACAAAAAATTGGGGGGTGGGGGGAGACAGCTCTTTCATGTAGAAGAAATTATTCCCTAGGCAAAGGTTTCTTTCGTCCGTAAAATCCCTTTATGTAACATAAGCTATTAACTATTTGTTTATATACCACCGGCAAAAGATTGAATAAACCTGTCGTCTTGGGATGTGTGAAAAAAAAAAAAAAAAAAAAAGGTAATCTCTTTCTAACCCGTTTTTTTTTTTTTCTTTTCCCATAACGGATCAAGCTGACAGTCGGTTGTAAAAAGGACAGCGGTAGTTTTAAAAAAAGAAATAAAAGGTATGTTGCAATGTGGTGCCAGACAATTATTTGCATTGGGCCAGTCAACCCTGCAAAAACTAAAATTCCTACAGCCTTCCCCACAAAAAAAAAAATAAGAATCCATTCTGTGGCTCACTTTTGGTAGAAAGGTTTTATTGGAATGGAAAAGTCATAATATATATAATAATAATAATATCAGGTCCTGCCTGATGGCTAGAGAATTAGCCACAAATTTTAAAAACCAGAATAAAACCTGCCCTATCAGAAAGGCATCGTTTGGGTGAAACTGTCCCTTGTGTCTCCATAGAAATTGGTTCATAGAGCTGGAACCCCTTCGTACCATGAGCCTGCATGTGTTGGCACATTAACAAAAGGGTATAGTACCATATATAGGGCCGTAGCCCCCCAATAAAGAATAATCGCGCCACTATCCACCCCTCCCCTGCCTCCATGGTCAGTTCAGAAAATGGGCTGGATAAAACAACCCCAGGGGCTATGTATATGAAGCCAGCATGCAATCAATGGGTGTAAAGTTGGTCAGATGTCCCTGCGAGCAGATGGAGCAGAGCATCTTCTGCAAATAGATTCAGGCAAGGCTGACGGAGGGCATAAAGGGGTATACTTTTTGGTGGACGGTGCAGGGCAAACAGAACTTTGTCAGAACCGCTATTTTCGCAAAGCAATGGTCTACCAGGTTCTTTGAAAAAAAAAAAAAAAAAAAAAGCTTTCAGTCTGATTTCTTTTCTTTCTTCAACACAAACATTTTGATTCTAGGGAGCTCTTCCCCTCCTCCGAGAAATTAACCAGGAATACAACACTACTAATATAACAACTTCCTTCCTAACCCCTCTTGTTATTGACGAAAGAGTCCCCAGAAGATATAACTCTCTACATATAATTCTAGAATTCTAAGCCACTGACCCCCAGAATGTCCCTACCTTGTCCACCTTTATTTACTTTGAGCAGACAAATTCTAGACAACTCACATTTGTTCTTATGTGTAACCCGGGAAGGTCTATCATTTATACTCAAAGTTACAAATATGACGAAATGCACAGTTCGTTCTTTAACATGGCGCAGATTCCTTCAGGAGGGAGACTTGGATCTAACCCCGATCATGAACCACTCATTTGCTTGTGCCCGGCTGATTAAAAAAAGATTCCAGATTGTAGTATGCATGAAACATCCCTATGTAAGGTCCCTTATGTGAGCGCATGTCAGCTCAAATTGACATGAGGCAACATTAGAAAGTATGATATGAAACAGTATTAAGCAGAGACAGTTTCGTTTGTGTTGCCCATTCGGTTATGGTTACCAAGAAGGGGATTAACAATTTTTTTTTTAAAAGCAACTTCTATCTGTCTACCAAGCTCCAGATCATAGAATTCAAAAAAATGACCAAAAAAAAAAAAAAGTGTCATTTCCTCCTCGCCAGACCAATCCCAGTTGCTAAATACAATGTATACGAACGACGCTTCTTGCACTGCATAGCAGCAATTTATTTTCTTTCTTCCATATGCTTTGTCCTTCATTTTATTTCCCCATCGAACACATTCCTTTTCAATCTAACCTCCCTCTTTCTTAACCTCCCACCCATTCTCTTTTCTCTAGAGGATTTAATTACAGCCTTCTTTCCACACCACCCCACCCCTACCCACCAACCCCTCCTGCAGCACAACTTTTTCTGGTTTCCTGACATATGATTTACAGGGTAAAGATCACTTTGGCAAAGTCAGTATGATTGATAAATATTTTTAAATAAAATTGTTCCCAGAAACCCCTCAAAATAACAAATGTTGCTGTTCATGACTGGGGTTTAAAAAAAAAATTTCCTCTTCCATATCACGCGCCGTGGTGGCAATAAAATACCAGCATGTCTGACAATCCAGAAAAAGGGAAGCAATGGCCACCCAACACACCTGCAGGTGTTACTAACACATGAAGGTTTAGTTACAGCTAACCACTTTTGGTTTTCTAAGATGCTTTGAATGTTTTACTGTAATCACAGATCTGAAAGGTTATAAGCAGGCAACATAGCATAAATGTGG